>JAOPHQ010000331.1:0-72500 GCA_030340625.1 Merluccius polli | reverse complement strand
TTTGACGGAGAGAGATAGAAAAAGGGGAGAGTGAGATAGATGTGGTGATGTATTCTTAAGAAAGCCTATGCTCTCTCTGTATCTTGCGAGAGAGAGAGAGAGAGAGAGAGAGAGAGAGAGAGGGGGGGGGGGGGTATACTATGGAGCAAGATGAAGCAATAATCAAAGACAGAAAGCGCAGGAGTGAATAATAGAGAGAGAAAGAGACAAAAAGAGACGAGAGAGAGAGGGATATTTTATCGCAGTGGAAACGGAGGGAGCTATGAGATATGGAAAGAAAAAAGAGAGCAAAAAGAGAGAGAAAGAGTGAGAGAAGGAGCATAAGGAGATAAATGGGAGGGTAATGTAGGGGAGCATCATCATATCAGGTTAAGAGCTCTCACTGGACACACGACTCTAATGATCTTCAATAAAACATCTCTTTGGGAGATCAGTCCGATCGGGGGCCGCGCCCATGACATCAGTAGCAGCCAGCGCTGTGTTATGTGCCCAGGGCTCTCCTTAGCCATTACTTCACAACATGATTGGAGAGTGTGGTCACATGTCTACAATGTCTTCTTGTACTGCGGCCCCGGTCTCTTTCACTGCTACTACACGCTGCACAACCGCATGCCAACCATGCCCTAGATACATCTCAATATGACTGCCAGTGTGTGTATGTGTCATCATCACACTGTGTCTGAGATTTTCAGATGTGGCAGCTGTGGGGGAGGGGGGGGGGGGGATCAAAAAGAGCAGGTAGTAAGTCAATGAATGTCTGTGTGGAAGTGTGATGGATGTGTTTGTGTATGTGTGTGACTGTTTGTGTGTGTCTCGATGTCTTCGCCTGCATACGTAAAAAGAACAGCGCAGGAATGCAGTTGTCAGGGTATGGCGGTTGTCATGGATTGCACCGGTTGTCAGGGTGACCATTAGCACTACCTCATTACAGGATTAGGGTCTGTGACTCTGCCCTGGTCTGTGCCATGTTGTGTTTCGTGTGCGACGCGTGGATGTGCACGTCCACGCGTCTTTGGTTGTGTGTGAATCAGAGTACAAAGTGAAGTGACCCTAGCAGCAGCAAACCCAACAAATGGTCTCAATACCTCTCTATGTGCCCCTGGTCATATTGATTAACATTCAAACATGTCTTCTACAGCTCCTACCCAGTGCTTCCCTCTGGTGGACTGTCACTGCTAGCGCTGATGATAAACGACCGTGTCTCTAAATGAACTAATGAAGGTAAACACTTACAGATAATGAATGAGTTGTATAACGTTGGGGTTAATTGGGCTGGGATGAATCGGCATGTGCTTGAACTGATACTGCAAATAGATAGCAGTCACCTAGGGCAGACACAGGGTATCAATCTTAGAGGGAATCTCAATATCCATAATACTTTTGACAGTTTTTATACATGTGGTACCATGATTCATAACACTGTAATATGTTTGATATAAATAGCACTTTGAGTGGTCATACCTGAGAAAGCGCTATATAAATGCAGTCCATTTACCATTTACCATTAGGAAAATCATGCTCCTTTGACCCCAAATAATGGGGTCATAAATCATAGAAAATGGTGACATTGCTCAATAAGAGCCTGAAAGGTAGCACTAGGCCTAAGAAAAAGTCCTTATCAGCTTTGTTGAATACTCGATCCTAATTCGTCAATTACTGCATTTTACGGTCTGTTACTAATGTTGTTATGGATGCTATTTCCAACAGCGGAAGCAATAAAATCATTTTCAAATCAATAAAATCATTTCTGGTTGTTATATTTTGTGGCAAATTATTGATTTCTTTAGTAAGTAGCCGTATAATATGCAGGATAATGAACAGCGAGGGGGACCCCTTCAGGGTAATTCAAGACCCCTCCGCTTCACATCGGGGTTCACAAAAATAATGATCGGCTCGCTGTACATTATACCTTGCAAATTACTTTATTTACTATAATAAGTTAATAATAATGCATTAGTACAACCATACTGACCTATGAAGAGGTGCACATTTGAAAAGTAAACCAACACCAACGAATGTCCCCCAACAGTAACAGTAATGGACTTATACTGTGGTACCCAACAGTGACTACATTCCTGTGCTGGCTGCTCATTTGTTTGGCTCATCATCTCCCCAGCAGAGAAGAAAAGTTTGGAGAGAGAGAACGAGAGAGAGAGAGAGAGAGAGAGAGAGAGAGAGAGAGGGAGAGAGAGAGGGAGAGAGAACAAGCGTCTGGATCAGGGAAACTGGGTTCCACAGGTGTATCCATTACCAGTGGTTACGTAACCACAAACACACACGCACACGTGTGCACACACACACACATGCATGCGCATGCACGCACACACACACACACACACACATACACAAATATCTCTCTCTTTAGGGGGGGAATGATTTGTATATCTATGTGTCTACACCCCCTCCGCCAGCCCCACACAGTGATATTTCCCAGCTGTCCTCGTGCAAACATCAAACGCACTCGCCTCCCACAGCCCTTTAACTTAGACTCTGTAGGACGCCCCTGGAAATAGGAAAAAAAACTGTTGATGACAAGGTACGCTGTTTGATTTAAAGCGTGCTAAGCTGTGTGTGTGTGTGTGTGAGCATGCCTATGTTTCCCAGTGTGTGTGTGTGTGTGTGTGTGAGTGTGTGTGTGTGTGTGTATGTGCACACCCACACACACACACGTGTGTATCCATCAACAGTGTGTTTCCCAGACCCCCATATGTAACTATATTGTAAGTGTGGTGTGTGGTGTGAGGCAGGGATATATTGGTCCTGGAAAATCAGGGCCAATAACTACTGTTTTTATCTTTTGGTTGACAGAAAGTGTCCACATACACACAAACTTTTATAAAACAACTAATGTGACTCACTAAGCTAAGCTTTCACAGTACGTTAATCAAGCAATATTACTTGAGAGCGGGTGCTTTACATGTGCATGCTCATTTGATCACGATTTAATGGTCTAGTTGACCAACAAGGTTGCTCAGTTGTAACGAACTTCTGGGGGAGACACGCCTTGTTTAATTTCTACCGAAAAAAACTCATTTGCACGAGTGGATTAAGCTCTCAGAAGGGGATTCTAATAAGTGTATGTCTACATGGTGTTTATTTGAAGCAGTTTACTACCGCTCGCCGAGTTTGTTTCGCCAATTATGCGCTCCCCGTCTCCGGCAACATGAACCATTAAACTACCGGTGGTTCAAATATTGCATTTATCATCTATTTATCATAATTTATCATCAATTTATCATCACTACTTCCTGAAATCCCCCCCCTGAACAACCAACAGCAGGTGTATTGTGAGGTCACAACAGCACCTCTTATATTCTAACAGTAGCATTCTAGAGGTTGCAGACACACTTTGACACCAAGAGAGTCAGTCAGTCACACACAGACACAGCGAGAGGAAGTAACGACAACCTCCCAACCAATCTCCCAACCAACCTCCCAACCAATCTCCCAACCAACCTCCCAACCAATCTCCCAACCAACCTCTTAACCAATCTCCTCACCATGGATATTTCTTCTACTCTGGACAACACCGGTATGTACATCCTTAGGTCATTGTCAGCAATGTTCAAGTGAATAGCTCATCCAAGACATCCAAGGTTGTACCAAAGAGATGTCATCGCTACTGTGGCTATTTTGACTTTAATATATCAAACGCTATAGAGTTATGTTCTGTCTTCTCCTTGCAGCACGTCCCAGGCGGTCAGCTCAGGGCAACATCACCTGGATAGCTGCAAGAGAGCATGCCCCGCCGCCACTCAACCAGCGCTCCGACGGCAGATCAAAATCCTACATCAGACCTGCTGAGGTATTAGGGCTGAACAAGTAATCAAAATATTATCGAAATCGCAATATGGCCAAGAGCAATATCCAAATCGCAGGAGCTGAGGGGTAAAATGTGTAAATGTAAATTGACAGTATTGTGGTGCTGCAGAGATGCCCTGGCCTACAAATGGCCTGGCCTTTTTCTCCAGATGTTTGGTACACACCCACAAACACAACACATGTCACAACATCATGATCTGAAAATGTATCATTCCCACTAATAATGAATCATATCGCAATCGCAGTATCAGTCAAAATAACCGCCATATGATTGTTTCACCATCGTTCAGCCCTATCAGGTATCCTTTAGGAAAAAGGACAACACAAGGCGGGTGAACCTGGCTGCAGTGAGCCGTAGCCATGCCAACTCAACCAGCAACCAGCGCTCTGACGGCAGATCAAAACCCAACTTCAGACCTGCTCGGAGATCCTGTAAGAATAAGGACAACACAAGGCAGTTGGACCTGGCTGCAGTGAGCCGTGGCCATGCCAACGCAACCAGCAACCAGCGCTCTGACGGCAGATCAAAATCCAACTTCAGACCTGCTCAGAGATCTTTTAAAAATAAGGACAACGCAAAGCAGGTGAACCTGGCTGCAATTAACCGTGGCCATGCCAACTCAACCAGCAACCAGCGCTCTTACGGCAGATCAAAACCCGACTTCGGACCTGCTAGAAACTCCTTCAAGGATAAGGACAACACAAGGCAGGGGAGCCTGGCTGCAATTAAGCTTGGCCATGCCAATTCAACCAGCAAACAGCGATCCGAAAGCAGATCAAAACCTTACATCATACCTGCTCGGAGATCCTGTAAGAATAGGGACAACACAAGGCAGTCGGACCGGGCTGCAGTGAGCCTCGGCCATGCCCCCCCGTTGCCCAACCAGCGCTCCGACGGCAACTCAAAGTCCGACATCACACCTGCTCAGGGAACCGTTGCGATTCCAGACAGCAAAATGTGGAACCTGTCGGCAATAAAGCTTGCACTCTTAAGACATTCGAATCAGCAACCCGCGCTCCCACCGCAAATCCAGACCCTACGTTATACCAGCTTAAACCAGGCTGAAATGAGCCTTGGCCATGCCCCCCCGCGGCTCAAGCAGCGCTCCCACAGCAGCTCATACATCAGACCTGCTCAGGGAACTTTGAAGAATCCGGACAGCAAACTTGATTAAATAGCAATTTACCATCTGAAAATAAATTAAATAAAACAATTTACCAAAGAAGGACTGTTAAATGGTTATCTCACACAATCACAGCGTCATTTCCCATGATTAATAAATTATTACTAGACACTGAGTGAAACAGGATTTAGAGGTGAGCAACCAAAATATGGTTGAACCAAACCCCTACCCTGGCTGCTCCTGGCTGAGGCAAACATTTCCTCTTGTGTCTTAATTTGTGTCGTCAATAATTTTGAGCATGCTCACTAAGCAAAACAACGACATATTACGGTTATATTACGCTGTGTATCCAGTTCATATAATACATCCATGGGATAAACAGATTTGTGGAGATGGGCGGAGAAAGCTGTGCTGTCATATTTCCTTCAGTTAGTTCTGGTTTAACCTATTGGATAAAACCAAATCTTGTTTGACTTAATAGTTTTTGTCTGTTTGTTTTCAATTACATTTTTGTGGGAAATTTTCGTGCAAATACATCGTTTTTTTCAATTGTGTTCCATATCATATGCCGATAATCTGGAGAACTTTAAGCCTTGTATGTGTGTGTGTGTGTGTGTGTGTGTGTGTGTGTGTGTGTGTGTATGTGTATGTGTGTGTGTGTGTGTGTGTGCACGCTCTATCGGTGGGTGGTGGACAGTCAACAGGGTTTATGGGACGTCAGAGTGGTCAGGCGTAATATTACCTTAATACCAGTAGGTAGGGGGTCATGACCTCTATCTGTCCATTATCCCCGCCGGCTCATTCATCTCTGCAACCAAACCCCTCTCCGCTCTCCCCTTCGTCTTCTGTGACATCACACTCGGACCCCATTGACGGCGATCTGCGAGAAGTCGCCCCCGGCGACGGGTACCTCTCAATAGGCGTTGCCCCGGGAGACCGGGCTACCTTCTCAACACACTGCCGCCGCGGCTCCACGTCGCTACAAACCACAAACGAAGCACCTCCGAGGTATCCGCTTACCCCTGGATGAAGTTACCTCTTTCCGTGGAGGAGCGTGTGATCGGCGAGTGACGCCAGTGTGCGGCCACATAAAAAATTAAACACTCCTCCATTGCTGCTCCTTTTTCCACCACAGGCTCATTGTCCGGTGGTGGTTTGAGCTCCTGCACTCTGTGTGATTGTCTCGTTGTGGTCCTCAGGTGGTGGGGCCCTAGCAGCATGGGGTGTCTATATAGTGGCGCAGTGTAAAACAGGAAGAAAGCGTTCAAATTGCAGCGATTTTCCCAACCCCGGAGTCTGTACCGGGTCTGTAATCTGCGTTAGGCATCAACGCCTCACACAGCCTTGCAGTGCATTCGTGGGGCACACACACACATGCATGAACGCACGCACGAATACACGCACACACATACACACACACACACAGACACACATTGAGGCAAATAAGAGCCTCAGACACAGATTTTCACTTATTTGCCTCTGATACAGCACAAAATGCATGTACACACACACACACACACACACACACACTATATATCCACATGGAATCTCAGGGATTGTGTTAAAATGACCTCACTGATGAAACAGCCGGCAGCCAAAGATTGGCTGTACAAACAAAGCAGGTAGTTCAGGGGTCATTCTAGTGTGTGTGTGTGTGTGTGTGTATCAGAGGGTATTCCTGTGTTTGTGTGTTAGCAGCACTTTACTGGGCTTACGGTGGCGCCGAGCCACCGCCAGAACTCATTACATCAGCTTCATGCACGTTCGCACACACACACACACACACGCACACGCACAATCGCACACAACACACACACACTGACACACGCGCACATGCACACACTGAAATACACACGCATGAACACACACACACACACACACACCCTGACATACACACACACACACACAAGCCCTGCAGACACCGCAAATTAGCCTGATTACATTTTAAGCCTAGTAGACAAACACATTGAAAAAATAGAAAATAAACTGGATCAAAAGAAACAAAAGAGGTGAAATAGAACGAAAGCTACATGAGAAACACACTCGAAAGAGCTGTCCTTGAATGTGTCACTGTATCTGTGTGTGTGTGTGTGTGTGTGTGTGTGTGTGTGTGTGTGTGTGTGTGTGTGTATCTATGTGGGGGGGTTCTCTAATTAAAGACAGCTTTAAGAAAGAGCTCCCTAAGAGTCATTCAACAGGATGAATGAGGCTTTGTGATTCACCGAAAGCTTTCGTTTCTATCACATAACTCTATCCCCAATCAAACCACCGTCCAGACACACACACACACACACACACACACACACACAAATGCATTCTTACAGCTTGGACACTCTGCTCTCAGGAATCCAGTACATCAAACGCTGTTCGTTTTTTCATAGCAGAGGAATCTGTGTAAAAGATGGCGGCACGGCCATAGTGGTCTGCCAAGCTGCCAACTGGTCTGAATAAACTGAAGCATGCAGAGCTTAGAGCGCTACAGGAACGCCCGGACCCACGTAAACCAACTAGGAGAATAATAATATTATCATCAGGCTACTGGCTGCCTGATGGGAATCATTCAACGTAAAACTCTCCTTACATTTTGTCAGGCTTTCCTTCAGAAATACACAAGAGCAAAACAATTTCAAAATAAAGGCTGGATCAGAGTTGCAAAACATTTTCAGCAGTATTAAAATGTCGGGACAATATCAAAAAACATTTTTTGATTTGTGAAAATGCCGGTTCATTGGCTGACTCATCAACTCCAGGTTTCAGCTATATTGCAATTTCTGACCTGAAGGTCGGTTTGACGAGCTCTGAAATGAGCTGTTCTCCACATTTGATCCAACCTGTCAACCCCTCTGGATTAAACCAACTATGTGCATTTTGATAACTCATGTTTGGACAAGTTAACAGTGTATTACAACAAAGACACAAGATGTCACAACAGTTACCACCACCCCCACACACTGCCCTTCAGGTGAGCTATTAGTGACACATGTTTTTTTACATGTAAAAACAGCTTAAGGAAGAGATAGATGCTGTGTGTGTGTGTTTGTGTGTGTGTGTGTGTGTGTGTGTGTGTGTGTGTGTGTATCACAGCTTCCTTTGTTATTTTTTGTCGTCTGGTCTGGTCGACACGACGGCACAAAGTCACCCAGCAGGTTTCCACACTAATTACCAGCAGTGGAAAGGTAAAAAAAGACAACACACTGTCCCTCTATCATGTGGGAACACGCTCCAGCATGCTTTCTCTCTCTCTCTCTTTCTGTCTCATTCATTCATTCTCTATATTTCTGTTGTTTTATTATCAGACTCACAAAGCACAGTGGAAAACAGGAGGTGTATTCAAACACAAACCGGAAAACATGGACAGCAGGTAATGATAATTCTTCAGTCAGATAAATGATTACTGAAGAATCCACTGCTTTTGTCTGAAACAATGCTGGGGAATCCCACCTCTCAGCGGGTATCCAAAAGGTCAACGTTTACCAAAGGTCACCAAATGTAACTTGTCAATACAAGTATTTTGTACTGCTCTATGGTTTCTTTTAATGATAAGAAACATGCAAAATAAAGGTTAGTAATTTAACTGATTAAGGAAATTATTTTTTTCCCCCCACTCTTAGGCTAGGCTTGAGTATTTGAGTATTCCTAGCCCTAGTACTGTACTCATTAATCTATGGTGTTGGTGTCAAGGTGTGTTAACTATTATTCATAGTCCTTCATAGACCTCCAAAAACCACATGTCCATAACATGGAACGGTGGAAATCTTTTACTTAGTCGGAGTACATAAAAAAAGAAAAAAGAAAAAAAAAAGAAATACTACATGACAGAAAATTGCAGGGAAAAGGGCATGAGAAAATGAACTTAGGGTTTCTAAAAATTGTAAATGTGACACAATGTCACACACACACACAGACACACAGACACACACACACACACTAGCAGATACACAGAGTGTACAAAGAAAACATCATCTTTAGAGATGACGTAAAAACAGGAAATTGGGTTTGTGGGTAATCTCTAACCTACAAACTGCATCAACAAACAGATCGGGGAATTAGACCTCGTGCGTGCGTGTGTGTGTGTGGGTGTGTGTGTGGGTGGGTGTGCTCTGTGTCTGTATGTGTGCATGTGTCTTACTTTTGTCAAGATACAAACGTGAGTCATAAAAGTCACCCAGATAACAGAATCCTCATGGCTTTGAATCTATAAATCGCCCTGAGAATAGTTCAACAACAAGCGGTGGAATGTAAATACGGCCCAGATGACTGGTTGATCCCATGTTCACCTTTTGCCTCATTTCTACCCATGAGGAACAATAAGTACATTCTCTCGTACCCATGTCAAAATGATTCCGGTCCTGCAGCATTAGAGAGAGAGAGAGAGATAGAGAGAGATAGAGAGAGAGAGAGAGAGAGAGAGAGAGAGAGACTGATGGAGAGGTAACACATTATCCACTCCATATCCCGACCAATCAATCCTATAAAAGAGAGGTCATCTGGAGGTGAACTGTCGCTAATTAGCTTCATACATTATAACGCCAGGTATCGATCACATCTTGCGCTTTGTGTTCCACTTTGTTTTCCGAACAACGCCGGGAACTACAGTCGGTGCGACGGACCCGTCACCGGCGGCGATCGTGATAAAGCCGACTCGGGGCCTCGGGTGTCATGTTCCCGCTCCACTCACCTTTGCCCGGCGCGTGGTTTTGACAATCCGCCTTGGCGTCCGCCGTGCCCGTCGTTCCCGTTCCATTCACGCCGTTGCCGACGCTGTTCTTCTTCTTGCGGCTGCCCTTCAACCAGCCGAACGCCTGGCCCAGGGGCCCCCCCGGCTTCCGCTGCCCACGGTGGGCCCTCGCCTCCCGGGCTAAGATCTCAGAGATGTCCTTGGGGACCAGCTCGCCCGTGGAGCTTCTCCGGGGCATCCTATATTTATACAGGTCCTGAGATCCGATCCTTTATGCCGATGCTGAAGGTCAACAGTGGGGAGGCTGGGGGGGGGGGGGGGCGGGGGGGGGGTGCTTGAACCCCGCCTCGCCACAGGGTCACGATCCCCTACTGTCCCACTCCGGGCCGGTCGCCACCTGGGACGAACAAAAACATGCATAGGGTCAGAGACACAGTGGCTAGGGCAGATAAATGATGGTAGAATAGGAGGGGAAGTGTAAGATAGATTGGGAGAGCGAGAGAGAGAGAGGGAGAGAGAGAGGGAGAGAGAGAGAGAGAGAGAGAGAGAGAGAGAGAGAGCGAGAGGAGAAAATATAGGAGTATAAGTGAACCCCCTGTTTTAGCTCAAATTCCAACACTATGAAATATGAAAATATGTTTTTGGCTAAGCGTTCTAGGAATGAGGGGGGGAAGTGTTATCCCCACGGTTAAGACCCACGCCAACTTTGTGATCCTTTTTTTTAAGCTCGCAGCCCACACGTCATCGAGCATGAGCGCTATAATAAACAATGTTGTGTATGAAATGCGCCAGACGCGGTGGTGTGATGCCATAAGAGTCCCAGAAGCTTAACCCCGTCTTGGACGCAACCGTCGATATCAACCAGCGCCCAGACGGCGCTCCACACATCCACACACACCGTGGCGGCGTCCAAGTGCCTCAGAAAAGGCATTTCAATGTCACCAAAAGAAGGGGACTTGAGTTCGTTGCAGACTGGCAAAGGACATAGGATTTTAAACCAATTTGTTTCTGAATTAGTTTCTTATTTTAGGAACAGTGACCAGATGGGAGAGATTACTATTTTGAAGATCATAGAAGTCATACTGAGACGATTAAAATAAAAAAAGCAAACATGATTATGGGTTCAGTGGCACTCACACACACTCACTTGAGGGCAAGTGAGTGTGAAGCAGAGAGTGAAAGAGTTAAGGAAAGAGGAAGTGAGAGCTGGAGAGAGATATGGAGGAGCCATTAAAAGGAGACAAATTAGAATGAAGAGATTAATTAGCAAAGCCTGAATTTGTTGAGGATTAGTATGAAAAGAAGAAGAAAAAGAGTAAGTGTCCAGGAGCGTTGAGCCCGCCATTACACACAGTGTATCAAGACCCACATTCCCACAAAGTCCTCCAAAAAGATTTAGTATTGAAGGACTGATCCGCCCTTTTCTTCTCATTGTGATGTGTGTGTGTGTGTGTGTGTGTGTGTGTGTGTGTGTGTGTGTGTGTGTGTGTGTGTGTATGTGTGAGTGTAGAGCCCAAACCCCGCAGAGGAAAGCTACACAACATCACTCACTGTGTGTGAATGTGCAAATAACTGTGTGCGTGTACATTACACATGGTTGACATAAGCAGAAACATGTGTGTGTGTGTGTGTGTGTGTGTGTGTGTGGTTGAAAAACTGGTGGCTTGAGTACGAAAAATGTGAATGAATTCAAATATGTAAGTACAGTAGAAGTTTAAGTAACGGAAACATAATGGAAATAAAAAAAATTGTAAAAACATGCGTCAGTATACACATGTGGAGCACAGACATGTGTATACTAACAACTCAGTTCAACAACACACAGACACAAGTAAGGAGACACACACGCATCCACTCACTACCCATTATGAGTGTCAGAGTCCTGATTATTAAACAACTTACTCAAGGGTGTTTGCTTTGTCCTCTTCTGCGCTCTTCTCCCTTCTCTCCCAGTGTCTGAGCGCAGGCTGCTGTGAGCATGTCTGTATGTCTGGGTGTGTGTGTGTGTGTGTGTGTGTGTGTGTCTGTGTGCGATCAGCGGTGTGAACGGGGCTCCATGCATCTGTGAACACTCAGTCCCTCCCTCTGTGGGCCAGCCAGCCTCTCCTCCCTCTCTCTCTCTCTCTCTCTCTCTCTCTCTCTCTCTCTCTCTCTCTCTCTCTCTCTGTGTCTGTCTCCCTCTCCTCTCACACAGAGCTAACTCAGGAATTAGCTAGCTCCGGCGGTAGCCTTGGTCATTGGAAACCACCTGAGCAGTTAGCATTCGCCTACGCATTCAAACACAAACAAACACAAAACACAAACAACCAACAAGCACACCAACAAAAAACCAAGTATACATACATACCCTCTCCTTGTCTTTAGTCCTATCCTCCTTTTCGGGGATCAGGTGAGTGTGCCCCAGCGTCCCTGAGGAGGGGAACCCCAGGGTATGGAAACATCGCAGCAGCGAACCTGCGGTGATGCCTCACGATCATATATATATATATACATATACAGTATATATAGATATATTATTTCGCCCGAAGGAGTGTATCGTCTGCATACAGTGCACAGCAGTGTCCAAAATGTACGCAAGGAACGCAAGGAAGCTAAAGGTGAGGAACATGCAGTTGTCTAATTCTGCAGAGCGAAGGAGTGGCCCCTGCAGCCAAGCGGTAACCTGAACCCGCTTGCTGAACCTGACGGGACACACGCGCACATGCACACACACACACGCACACACACGCACACACACGCTGAGATTCAAACAGGTAGGGCTGGTCGCAAGGGGCCCCATTACCTGGAGGGCTTGCCCAGTAATGCTCTGGGAGCGAAAGGTCGCTAGCTTCTAGAACAAGCTTCTGTGTTTTACATTTCACTATGGAGGGGAACAAGAGGAGCTCACATCATAGCATGTGTGTGTGTGTGTGTGTACATGCACGTGTGGGTGTGTGTGTGGGGTTTAATTGGAAGGGTTTTGGTGTGATGACACGAGTGTGTGTGCGTGCTTGTGTGCGTATGTGTGTGTGTGCGCATGTGTGTGTGTGTGTGTGTGTGTCTGTTTCTATCTTGGGACTGGCTCATCTGGTTTGGATATGGAGTGGACTCTCGGGGGGTGGAGAGGAAAAAGTACGGGGGGGGGCGGGAGGAGGTAAGGAGTGAGACGGGGGAGAAGGAGGGGTGGGGGTCCTTGGGGAGATGACAGGGCCACACCTGCACAACCACAGCTCCTCAATTCAAGTCAAATCTATTCTGGCGAGCAGGCAGCCCAGGCTTCCCTTTTTTAATTGGATGCATCACTTCGCAAATTACAGTTGTTTATTTTCCACAGGGTTGCCTCGCGCAGCATTTAAAATCGCTTTTTCACTCACGTCTGTCCTCACAAGCCGGGAAGTGCACCGTGTCAGTCTCACACTGTTGGCAAGGCAACAACGCCTCCCACCTGACTGAGGTCAAGGTTCGGACGGCCAACACACACGTTGGTGAAAAACCGCCACCGCGCCAACCGCTTCTGTTAGAAAGGTAATATAAGCACGCCAGTGTGGTCGGCCTCCGGGTTCAGGAAAGAGGAGTGGTCTAGCTGGCTACCTGTCTTTTGGGATTGTTTGAATAACAGTGGTTAGGACCTCATAGTCCGGACACTTAATGGGGAAACTCCAGGAAGTTTACAGATTAACCTTTACTAGTCTACTACCCTTTCAAAGTGTTGGTTACAATAATGACATGTAGTGCTACTGACTGTAATAGTGCATTTTTCTATTATCAAATAGGATGTTTGTTTTATCCTTGGGAATGTTGGGATATTGCAGCTGTTGAACTGTTGAACAGAATTTATAGAAGTAGTAAACTACTAAAAAAGCAACATAAAACATTACAACCTGCCAACACACAATCCATACAAATTATGGGAAATGAGACAGCTTTAGGCACAAAATGAGGAATAACTTTTACAGAGATGTTTTTTGAGCTTACACTTTTTCCTCAGGACTTTCCTCTGAACTGTATGACAGAGTTTGTTGGGTTGTTGTGTATGCTTGAGTGCGTCTGTGCGCATGTCTGCATGCGGGTGTGTACGCGCGCGCGTGTGTGTCTGCACGTGTGCGTGTGTGCATCCAGGGAGAGGTTGAAATGAGTCATAGTTTAGTTCTCTCAAGCCAAACAGATTGAAATGTTTTAAGGTTTCCATGACGATGTGATGGAGAACGGCCACCGTGAAGGAATGAGAAAGGGAATGAGAGAGCCTGTGAGGGGGGGGGGGGTTGTGTGTGTGTGTGTGTGTGTGTGTGCGCCCACTCCCATGTTGTACATGTGTGTGTACATGTCATGAATGGTACAAAACAATTGAATACTAGAACAAAATGAGTCCTCGCTGGAATGATTCTCTCTGCTTTGTTTGGTTCCTCTTATTCTCACTCTCTTCCTATTGAATCTTTTTCCAACAAGGCTTATTTATTAAAGTTTGTACATGACGAAAGACGGTTCAGAAGTACATATGTACATACGTGAAATAGCCTATATGTATAACAATAGGCTAGCCTCTTCCGGCGGTTAACCTAGAACGTGATGCTTTGCATAGTCGGTGGCATTGTAAACCCTGAGGGACACCTGTGATTACTCCCTACCTGGACGGTGGTAACACATGTGAGGGACGCCAACCTGACAGCCTCCCCTTGGCATTCCATTGTAGTCTGGCCCTTGGTTGCCATGGATACCTGCAACAGCACCTGGAGTACACCTCAGAAGGAACCGAGGCAATCATCCCGAGGACGACTGTACCGGATATGTTGTAAAAATGAAGAATTTGACCGCCTATTGAAAACAATCATCATTGTGATTCACGCTTCCATAATGATCAGCTCCACGGCATCCTCCTGCCCTCTTTCGTTTTTTCTTCAACTTGTCGAAAACAAAACGAGGTCAGGGGGTCAAGCTGTGTTTTGACATCGTTACAAGTAGGACTGGCTCCTGCTGATGTTCACAAAGGTTTTAAAAACACTTCACAAATACACACACCTATTAGAGCTGATGAGCTGTTAAGAGATGTTTTCCATGTGTGTGTGTGTGTGTGTGTGTGTGTGTTCATGTGTTTGTGTGCATGTGTGTATTCAAGAGTGCATTTGTGATTGTGTGTCTCACGTATGACTGAAAGGAATGAGGTAACAGCCAGGAAATCCAAACTGGCGGAGGGATAAGCCCCCCTGCTCCCGAACCAGCATTATCACTCCCGCCCTGCTTTTGTCCCCAGATGAACACATTCTTTCTGCACCAATGGCTGCTTCTCGCGCTCTCTCTCTCTCTCTCTGTCTCTCTAAAGTACTGTCTCTTCTTTATCTCGATCTCCAAACATCTGAACCTATCCACTATTTAACTTAATAAACACTTAAAAAAATAATGTGGAAAAACTTAGCTCTTAACCATACCTCTTCACTTTAGCTTTGAATATGTTGCTCTTACTTCTTGGTGCACTTTTCGGTGTGTGTGTGTGTGTGTGTGTGTGTGTGTGTGTGTTTGTCTGTGTGCGTGTGTGTGTGTTAATATGTGTGTCCAGTCTGAAGCAGTTTACAAAAACAAAATAAGTCTTCTAGACTAGAGGGCGATGTGACATTACATTCTGGCTATTTATAACGTAGAGGAAGAGAGGGATGGAAAGAGAGAGGGGTGGGAAGGGAGGAATAGGGCTTGTACCTCAGAACGCATCAGGGGATTTTTTTTGTTGGCCATATTGAGAGTACCCTAGAGAGTTGTAGTACTCTGAAATCCAAAGTCAACGTAAATACGCCGTAACCTAGACTAATGAATACTTTGCTCTGCCACATTTCGGCGCTTTGCCACGACGCTGTGGCAGTTTCAAACACAACGATGTATCCTCATAATGACAAATCATCTCCTGATTAATTACTAAACAATGACCAAACATATGTTACTACCAACATAATAACTAACATTGCAATGCTCCTATGCCTCCAAAATGGAGGCGGCCATTGCGATGTGACGTTGTGATGTACAATCCCTATAGCGTAGCTTCAAGTAGATCAAGCGACTGGAGTTGTGTCACTCAGCAGTGAGTTTTCAGGGAACGTTCCTCTATTAAATCCAGAGGCAGCGGAAGACAGTGGCTGTTGTCCTCACCATCATCACCTCCATCTTCATCATCATACATTTACGCAAAGGTGTGCAGTCGAACAGATGTCCAAAATGATAGGACATAGGTGATATCCCTCCCTTACATCACACCCCATACAACTATTTGTGCCAGCATATATATGACCGTCGGACAGATCCTTCCAGAAGTATAGCTTGAGCCTCCTGACCGGCTCCACAATGAAGATCCAGAAGAGAGGAGGAAATTGGAAGCAAGAGAGTCCATTCGAGAAACAGCGAGGGGTGAAGCGGGCCATATGGTGAACATCTCCTTGGAAGTGTTTTCTTGGAAGGAAAAAAAGCAGACATATTTGTTTTTTTGCGGGGAGGAGAAGTGGAGAACAACTGCACAGATATGAGGACATGCTGCTGCAGAGGCATAAAAGTTGTGTGCTTTTATGGTGCCTTTAGGGAAGACTGTGGTCCCTGTGGTGAGTAGGAGAAGAGGGGGGAAAGGTATGGACAGGCCTGCCCCTACGATAAGATATCAACAGGGGAACACTTGAATCATCTTTTAAAAAACATCTTTTGTTTTCTTCTGGTCTTTCATTTCATCTGGACAGGTACATCCTTCATTTTCATTTGCTGGGATTTTGGTTCATGAAGATATTTGGCACACACACACACAGTTGACCCATAGCACAATGAGGCTTGCACTGTGCATTCTTATGCTTTTTAATTTAGTTTACAAGAAACCTCTACCTGACCTTCCCTCTTGTCAGGCCGGTAATACAAGCTTTCATAAGAATACATCTTTGTCAACTTCAGTACTTTGGCAAGAAGTCCTAGTGAGGTAAATGAAAAGTAAACATGGAATAAAGAAAGGATCTCTGTTTAGGGAAGGATTTTGATCTAGCTGATGCTTTCTGGATATAGACCAAGAGGTGGGGAAAGGAGGATTTCCCTTGTGCTGTATAACCCCCCCGTGATAGGCCAGCTGGATGACCCATATGACCTGCCTGAACTGCCCTATCAGCCAATCAGAGTTACATGTCTGGGCAAGTTGATGATATGTCTATAACGCTAGAGTTTTTTTGTTGACCCTTGAAGTCAAGAATAACCCTAAAAAAAACAGGAGAAAGAGAGCGAGATGAAGATAGCTAGAGAGAGAATAACGAGATTGAGTTCAAAAGAAAAGGAGAGAGCTGGAGCGCCAGACATCTATTTAATTTAATCTTAAATCATGTGATGAGTGGCTCATGACCAGCTACATTGCTCATTTTCCCTCAAATTACAAACAACCACAGCGATGGAGAAACACAGAAGTAAGGACATCAGTGTATGCTGCTCTTTTGTACTTTGACGAAAAGTTCTGAATCTGGTGAAAGACCTCATACCCATCTGGAATGCTCTCCATTACATTATGGCATACACACACACACACACACTCAACAAATGAGAATTTACCCAAATTAAAACTGTTTTAGGAGGAAATCAACAACAAAGAGTCCACGACTTTTCTACTTGCAGAAATGTTGCACAATAGGACATCATCTAGAGGCTTTGTATGGAACTGTATGTTTCTATTATGTACTTGTGCAAGGGAGTGGAGGGGGAGGGCTGCATTGGAGGCAGTGAACCTATCACGATAGGGCTCAACTGCTACTTTCCCCAAAAAATATTTGTTATTCCTCTTTTGCAGGAACTGCTGGGAGGGTGTGGCTGCAGCTGGATTTAGAAGCACAAAAAAGTAAAACATTAGCTTTTTCCATGCGTCTCCACTGTACCCCCCGCCATGCTGCCCGCTACCCCCCTGTGGTTCATTCCATTTTCCTTTTCGCCGCCTCAGTCCAATTACACATTAAAAAAATAACTGGCGGCCTGTTTTTGCTTTTTCTGCTTGCCGTGGGTCATTCACCAACGACGTCACACGTACGTCACTGAAAACAAGATGACTAATAACTGGATCATTGTCATGTCAATGTTTTTAATAAAATGATAGGATTAGCCACTGGATTGAAAACATATGATGGAGGGAATATTTTATGATGAACAGGCTACTTTGATTTAGTTTCTAAAAAAGGGTTGCACCCATAGTTACAGATCGTTAGTTTAAAAACAATTATAAAAATAATAATAGTTTGACCAGGTCTGAATAGCTAATGATATGTAAAAGACAGCGTAAGGGAACATTTATTTATGTTTAAATTGTAGTTAAGTGTAAATGCTTGTGTTGAGACTAAACCATTTAACATCTGCCATTAGAAACTCAGTTCCTTAAAAGGATGGAATCAGGCATCCTCACACTCACACGCAGTTCAGACACATGCACACACCCAATGACTCAATGGACACTGTATGTGTTTTAACAATTGGAGAATCAGCTGCAGATTCATTTAGTTTTCCAAGGGAGATCCAGGTGTGTGTCATCATAGCGGCACATCAAATGAGTAGCTAACAAACACACTTTTTCTCACAACTTTACCTGTACTCACATGCTCAGGTCACAGCCCCCCCCCAAGCACACACGCACGCAGGCACGCAGGCACGCACGCAGTTGTTCAGAAGACTATAACACCATTTCAAAACACGAAACCAGTTCTCTTGGAATCCTTTTACATAATGACCTAAGATCACTCAATCAACAGACCTGATGTCATGGGCGAAACAATATGCTTTACATGGTTTCCCATAGAGTGTTATCGTTAATTACGTCAACTCTTTGGAGGAGCCCATCACCCGCAGCTAAATTTCAGCCACTAGCTGAGGAGCGATGATCTCATCTCCACACCCCACCCCTCCTCCTCCACGTGACGGTGGCTGTCGTCTATGAGGCCTCTCAGCGGTTGCTGAGGACAGCTTACATAGCAGGGAGGATCACCAAAATAATGAAGCACTATGACGAGGGAGCGGGTAATTTACAGTTTCAGGTAATCCCCTGAAGACGCTTCAAAGCTCTCGTGTACAAACATACAGTTGGTTGATGACAGTAAAAGAAAGATTGAGTGTAACAATGTCCGGCAAAAAGGCACTCTCTCTCTGAAACATAAACATGCGACAATGGCGCTGTCATTAACAGGCACTTTAACAGAGTGATACGGCAATGTACCACCTACAACATGACAGACATAAGAGAACCGTGACCTGCACCCGACACATGCATGAGGAACATGTGCACTTTGGTTTCAGTGCAGGGGCAATCAATCCCACACAGTCAAAGAGACATATGGACAGGCAGGCAGTCAGGCCCTGAAAACAGATGTAGTAGCTCAGAGGTTAGGCCTGTAACTGGAGGGTCGCCAAATCATCTGCTGTGAAAATGATGCTCAAGGAACCGTCTCACCTCACTTAATAACTACACTTAACCATCTAATATAACACTTAACCTCTTACCAGTGCAATTACCCAGTCTAGTTGTTCATAATAGAGGACAACATTTCTTAAACCTTTTTAAACCTGAGCACTGTTTATAGGTCTTAGTATATTGACGTGTGTAAGGAATATAATTGAATTGGAATAAGCTTCAAAGTGAAAATGTCGTCTAAAGATAAATGTCACTTCTATGTGTCGTGACGCCCAAGCAAAAGAGCTTGGACATCGACCTCATCCATGTTGAGAATCCAATATATTGCAGGATGGGGTGTAAAAAACTGTTGTAGGGTAGCTAAATATCGTAAAAGAGTAGGACAAACTGTATGTGAGGATGCATAAATAATACAAGCTGAGGGCGAATAAGTAAATGTGGGTTGAGGAGGAGGTGGAGGAGGAGGAGGAGCTGGAACCTGAAGACAGCATGTTCTGGTAAAAAGAGTTTTGCAGACCGGAGAAGATGATCACTGGGGCGTCGAACATGATGGTGTTGCTAATGGTCAAGGGTGGGACATTCAGTCCTCAACTGCAACCCCGTCGTTAAATATTTACCCTCCTCTTCATGGGATATAAGACAGGATTCCTTCAATCTTCTACAAGAAAATAAAATGGCTTAAGTTAAAGGTAAAACATCTGACATTTGACTAACCAAGAAATGGGGCTTGAGGTTTCTCTGGCTGGCGATACTGGAGTGATACATACTGTGTGTGGGATTGCTGGGGTCATGGCCAGACCACCTCAAAGCAGGGACCTCAATGTGGTGGTAAATCAGAAGCCCCCCTTGACATGCAATTATTGCCTCCCTCATGAGGGTTGGCTTGGCCAGAAACACAGTCACGCTGATAGCGATGTGGGTGGACTCCTTCAATCAATAAATTATTCCCTGTGTCGCTGGACACAGAACATCACTAAAATCCCTTTCATGGAAACACAAACATGTAAATAGCCAAATAAGTGAGCTCACTTTTTTTAATAGAGGGTGTGAACTATAATACAAAGCACGGGAGATAAGGCAGGGTGAAGTTGTTTTTTATTTAGCGGAGAAGGATCTGTGGTTGAACTTTGCAATTCCCCTTCTCCCTATTGCTATCCCTATCTTTCTCCACAAATGTATTCAACACAGAGCACGCACAGCATACCTTGTAAAGAGGCCAGGAGAGCAGCACACAGAGACAAGAGCCAACTATGTATCCACAGAGCAGCAGAAATAAAACTAAAAAGAAAGACAAAATGGTTCAAACACTGTTGAGCTAAAATAGAGCCAAATCCTATTTTGAGATTCGGCATCAGTGCCATTCTGGAAGATAATACGTATTTGTATATGCATAATGACTAGCTTTGTCATCTGAATCACTGTTTAGACAGAGAAGCAGACACAAAGTCTGGGCAAAGACTAGCTACAGGGATGCTTGGGGTGGAGAGGGGATGGACGTCAAAACAGAGTAGTTATGGCGTGTGTATACGGATAGTCAACGTTACTGTATTTCCACTCCCTGAAACGTGCGAGGGCCTTCAGGGCTGACTGTGGCGCCCTCTGGTGGAAGCTGGTTGTAATTGCAGCAAAACAGGAAGTGGCGGTGATCCTGAATCCCCGTGTTTACAACGCCTCAACATGTATGTTCCCCCCCCCCCCCCCCCCCCCCCCACACACACACACACACTCTCTGTTATAATATAATAAACCACATTATATCCTTTAGTGTGCACACATTATCACTTGCTCGCCAAATGTTAGCCCAATGTTAGTTGCAAATGCTCACTAACAATGCAATGTATTCCTTGTCTTTCTCCTTTAGCTATCCTGCTCGGCGCGCATGCGCACGCACACACGCAGACACATACACACACACGCAGACACACACACACGCACAGTAGGAGACCACCTGTGATCTGCCATGTTGTGGCGAGAGGTTTAAGAGGGAAAACCAATCCTCCAGTGTGGTGGGCTTTATGGGGTCTATTTAAAGACAGCTCGATAATGAGGAGACATGGGGCGCAATCCAACAGCCGCACTCAGCCTCGACCAGCGAGCCCATGACTGACCCTGCAGGAGCCATAATGGCAAACCCCCCCAGAGTCCCCCCTGTTTCACACAGTAGGGTGTGTCCATGTGGGTTCATATGAAGTATGAGTGGCAACAATGTCCCCAACTTGGCCCCCTCGGACCAAGTAGCTCTCTTCCAAAGTCTTGAAACCCCCGTGGTTTTTGTCCTCCGGGCCGCTTGGTAGACCTCCAGGTCCCCCCCGTCCCGTGGGTCCGGGCCGCTTGGTAGACCTCAGGCCCCATCCCCTGGGTCCGGGCCACTTGGTAGACCTCCAGGCCCCCCCGTCCCCTGGGTCCGGGCCGCTTGGTAGACCTCCAGGCCCCCCCCCCCCCCGGGCCCCTGGGTCCGGGCCGCTTGGTAGACCTCCAGGCCCCCCTGTCCCCTGGGTCCGGGCCGCTTGGTAGCAATCCTCCAGCCCCCCCCCCCCCCCCCCCCCCCCCCCGCTTGGTAGACCTCCAGGCCATCCCCATCCCCTGGGTCCGGGCCATTTGGTAGACCTCCAGGCCCCCCCCGTCCCCTGGCTCCGGGCCGCTTGGTAGACCTGAGTCCAGGCCCCCCCCGTCCCCTGGGTCCGGGCCGTTTGGTCCGAGGTAGACTCGGTGGCGGTCCTCCGGCCGCTTGGTAGACCTCCAGGTCTACCAAGACCTGGAGGTGGGGCCTAGACCTGAGTCCAGGCCCCCCCATCCCCTGGGTCCGGGCCACTTGGTAGACATTTGGTAGACCTCCAGCCCCCCCCCCCCCCCCCGTCCCCTGGGTAGACAACGGGCAGTGGGCACCGTGGCTCCTCTTTCTTCCTGCTCCCAGTGTTTATTAATAAACCTAAAACAGATTCTGTGTAGCCATGGCCACACAGCTACACAAACTGCCTGTTGAGAGAGGGAGAGAGAGAGAGAGAGAGAGAGAGAGAGAGAGGGAGGACGGCTAAGCTCCCTATGTACCCCACTTCTCTCTCCCTCATTCGGCTATTCCTTGTAAGCGTCTCTGGTGCTCGGACACTGGCCTAGGATCCCCACCCCGTTGCTTTGGACGTTGGATGACAGAAGAGGAGGAAAACGACTAAACAAGGTTAGTTCACTTTGTTTTGATGTTCAACTAAATACTAAAGGGGGGGGGGAGAGTTAGTGGGAATAAAGCTTAGAAACTCCCATGTGAGCTCCTAAAACTTCCTCTGTGAGCATGGTGAAAATAATGATTTCTAAACCAAATTTACCAATGTCATGTCAAATAAGTTAGAACATGAAACATGCAATATTGACTCACTCTCTCTCTCCATATATATATATATATATATATATATATATATATATGGAAACAAGTCCCTAAACCAGTGAACTGCTTTCGCATAGTCCAGGGTGGTAGGTATGCGTCTCGTTCCCATGCCAGAGCTTCACCAGGACAGCTGGTGTCTGCCCTCCTCTCTTAAAGGGGTCTGCTTTGTCTTGCATGGCTTCAGAGGGTTTCAAAGCCTCAAGTGTTTGAGGACTTTAAAGTGCTCCACCAACGTTTTCAGTAGCAAATATATTTTTTTTTGAGTTTTACATTTTGCTTGGGAGACAGCAACGCCGAATACTAACCAGAGTCGTGCAAATCTAAATGATGCGCTATGACACTATTGGGCCAATATGAGCCAACTGTGAGACACATTGAGTCCAGTTTTGGCGGGAGCCCAAAGGGAGTGAGGTGATTCTTCCCAAAGAGATACGATAACAAACTTGACATGTTATGATGAGTTGTAAATGTTACAATGCCACACACCTGAGCTTTAAAGGGGCAAGGCAATCATGCATGTTGATACTTGTTGCATTACCATGGATAGTGCAGGCATGTTTAAATTAGCAGTGTGAAAGTACTTGCCTGAATGCCATAGATTATATGGATGTACTGTATGGGCATATGGGAATGTGTTGCGCGTGTGTGTGTGTGTTTGTGTGAGTGTGCTAGAGTCCACACCCCAGCTGTCAGTTTGTTTTCATGAGGGCTGTAGGCCAAAGCAGCTGTCAACGAGTAGCATTCTAGCTAGTGCCCCACTCCACATACCCCCATATGCTAACATCGCAAAAGCTTACATAAAGGGTCCTCGTGGAGCAGAAACCCAACCCCTGAATTGGCGTCATAAGAATGTCTCATCTATTGTGTTTAATATATGCCAGGTAAATGGTTAAACTTATTACCCGTTTTTTTGTTGGTGAATGGGTATTATAAGCTTTCAAGGAAAATAAAAGATTTGTATTTTCAAGAATATTCTTCTAACTCCTAGATGATCTGCTAACTATGTTTTGCAGAGTACAATATGGAGGACGATGGGCACAGTTCAACAGGGTATGAGTCTCTCTTCATCCAGGAAGAGGACGGACAGCAGGAGAGAGCCAGGATGGATGAAAGACTGGAGTTTAACAATCTGGTCCAATCTGGAATCCCTCACATAGAAACACGGTTGTCCTCGGCAGGTCAAATTCATCCATACTTGCGAGAGATGGATGAATTGCTGAAGAGTTGCGAGGAGCTTGCTGGTGTACCACTGGGCTCCCACTTCTCGCCCAGTTACACGGACACATGCCTGAGTGACGTTCAACCGAAAGCGCTGAGTGATTTCTCCTCAGGCGGATATGGAGAAACAAGCACATCTCTACCGATGAGCTCGTCTACTACCTACATTGACACGCGTGTAGAGGTGTCTGACACAGAAGGTCAGCCGACACAAGCCTATCATGAGGCTTCCTCCAACATAAACACCATCTGTGAAACAGATGTAGACCCCTCACCAACTGACATATCCCTGACCTCAGCGGGCACGGCACTCAGTGAAAACATGACAGAGTACGAGAGTCAACTGATGGGGATGCTCACCATGCTGGAGAACTGTATGGAAGAATCGGGCATAGACTTGGGGTCTGGCATGGACTTTGACACACAGGAGTGTTTTGCTTTGGATACAAACCATGAATACATACAAATCAGTTCTCAGAGGTGTGATGCTTACACAGCCGTGGAAAACAGAAGGGCAGCTACATCAGAGAGGGCTGCACTCCAGTCATGGGGTGGCCATGATGCCGAACCAGGAATCACAGGTCAATACAGTTCTGTTACACCAGGCAAACCCATAGTTAGGCATGTTGAGATGGAGAGTACCACATTGCAAAGACAGGAACACTCAGAGTCTGTAATGTCTGAGACTTCAGTTCAGGAACATCAGTTAAGTTTCTCAAGTTCAAAGACACCGATGGAATCACAGAATGGATCACCCAACTTGGA
Source organism: Merluccius polli (assembly GCA_030340625.1). Lineage (NCBI taxonomy): Eukaryota > Metazoa > Chordata > Actinopteri > Gadiformes > Merlucciidae > Merluccius > Merluccius polli. Next base: position 48,147 of record JAOPHQ010000331.1, on the reverse strand, counting down.
AGAGACTTGCATACAAACCATATGTGGTGGCAAAGGGAGTCCCACACGAGGGGATGATACAGGGCTGGACACGGGAGAGATCATATTGTCTGATGGAGAAGGACCAGAGGTAGGGATGGACATGGCTCCCCAGAGGTCTTCCACAGAGGAACTGACCACCGTAGGGTGTCAGATGGAGAAGTATATAGAGGAAGTTGAAAGCCTTCAGAGGCTGAGGACAGTGCTGCTGGAGGAGGTGCTGGGGCTGAGGAGGAAGAGTGAGGAGCAGGGAGACGAGGAGGGGAAAATGCCAGAGCAAGAGGAGAAAGGCGAACCAGAGGAGACAATTGATAGCAAAGCAGTAGCACTACTGGAGGAGCTAAAGAAGGAAGAGGAGAAGAGAAGGGAGGAGCGCCAGAGGGATGTGTTGGCAATGAGAGAGCAGCGAGCAGAGGAAGAGAGGAGCGTGTGGAAGATGAACCTGGAGAGACAGGGGCTGCAGGTGGAGACCTGGAGGTTGAAGAGGAAGCTCTTCACTGAGGCCAAGAACTGTGCATATAGCCTGGCTGCCCTGACCAACCAGCAACATGCGGTGGAGCGGTTTAAGATCGAGGAGGTATGAGACAGTGTAAAATATTCTGTGTAAAACTGTGTAGTTCTACTTTTACATTTTTACAAAGCATAGGCAGGCAGTCAACAATTGTACGCCTATGGGTTCCAGGAAAAGTTGCAGTCCCTGGTGCTTCAACTGACTGAGGAGTGCTCCCGGCTCCGTTTGGCTCACCAAGAGAAGCTCTCTATGCTACAGGCCAAACTACAAGCCCAGAACTCCAGCCAGACCTACAGCACTGTGGAGGAGCTGACTGAGTGCAGGAGGCACTCATGCGGGGACATCCAGCAGTATCTGCAGGGAGGCCTGAAGGCCCTGGAGGAGAGGTGCAACCGTGCTCTTTGCTACCATGTCATTAGCTCTAAACCTGCACTATGTAACTTTTTAAATGCAGTTATCACTTTCGTTCGAGTTTTGATTTGCTCTGTTTCCCCACATATTTAATTTGATTTAAAGATATTCAACTGGTTTGTGTCATGGGTGGATTTGTTTTATTCTTTAGACACTAGTTAGTTTATAGTGCTATTACTAGTTCAAATAAGTTTGACAAAAGTGATGGCAGCAAAAGTGAAATTAAATTATATTACTCTAAAATTGTCAGGTATGAGCCTATGCTGATGAAACTGTTGAAGAGGAGGGAGACTACAGCCAGTGCCCTCAGTAATGCCAGACAACAGGTCCAGGAACTCAGGGGCCGGCTGGGGCCCCTGATGGAGGAGGGCCACAGGCTGGGGGTCCAGAGGGTCGGTCTGGAGGAGAGGTTTGAACTGATGCAGATGCAGAGGCAAGAGGACATCAAGCAGTACAAGGTGATGGAGATGTTGAAATTGGTGCTAGGCTAGAGGCAAGAGGGGAAAGCCAGCCCAATGGCTATGAGATTGATGCCCACCCAAAAGATTCTGAGTTCGATCTGGGACCTAGATTCCTACTTGTGTTGATATGCTTGAGATAAAAATGTCCTTCCTACAACCGAACAGTAAATTGCAAACTTTCTGTAATTGATAAGAGCAAGCAAGAGGTCCATATCTGTAGCAAGCAATGTGACAGTGATGGAGTACACAAGTACAACTGTTCCAGAGGAAAGTTAAGTTTGCTGCAATCTTTCCTCATGTCTTTGTCACTGGGATCTCTATAACATCTTTTACTTACACAGGCCATTGTATTGAGTCTTGAGGAGAGCAGCTGGGAGATGCAGGCAGAGCTTAAAATTCAGAAGAGAAAAACCAAAGAAACAGAGGAGATTAAGGACAACCTCGCCAAGAAACTTCTACTTTACAGGTACGACACTGATTGAATCATTCAGGATTCACAAGATACCTACAAAGCTTTGTTGTGCTAATGCCCGTAATACAAACTTGGTTACAGAGCTGCTGTGGAGGACCAGAAGAAGACATGACAGAATTTGAATCAAGATTTACAAACAGTAAGGCCTTCAGAAGTGTAAATAGGAACCAGACAGCAGCTGCTTGAAAGGGGGTTGTTATGAATAAAGTGCTAAGCCTTCATTGGAACTTAAGTGTGGCTGATGAGTCCTGAGGAGGAGACTGGAGAGGATTGTGTGCTTAAAAGGGCAATGGGCACGGTAATCTAAACACTGTTACAGCCTAATAGAGAGGCTGACATCACCAGGCTCACATTAATACAAAGGTCAGATTAAATTCACAGGGGGAACAAGCATCTTACAACATCTTAATGCCCCCAAATGTCTTCCATTTACTATTTATAGAGCTTTTGAATGGTTAAACGATAAAGAAATACAAACTTGAACATATGTATGAATGGTCCAATCACGCTTGAAAGGTGTTATGAGGAAAACTCTACCATGGACTGATGGAAAAAACATTTTATTGAGAATTCACTCACTGTACATTTGCAAAATGTTAGCACATATAAAAAAGTTTAACTACAATTAAGATACAACATTTAACGCACAATGACAAATATGACAATGCAAGACTTTATGTACTAAAATGGACACTTCAAAATGCCAATCTGTTCAAAAGGGAGTATACAACTGAGCAGACAGCAATGCCGCCACACTGCTGGGAATGCTGGTATGGATACCTGAACGACCAGTGCAGACCGACGCCCCTCTTCCCCCTTACAACCTGCAATTTGCACACCGACTGTAGTTTCAGTAGTTATTACACTACCACAGAAATCTGCCAGTTACGCTTGCATTCCACCAATCTCCATTCTCTACCTTTCTCAACGCTTATTTTTTAAAATCTAGATAATGAATAAAGACAACCTTTTCCCACTACCTCTCAAGGAACCCTCATGACCACCAAAACAATTTGAATTTAACCAATTCCAGGGCATAATATTAGAATGCACGGTGAGCCAATTTAAATAGAAAAATATATCCTTTCGTAACGGCATATAAAAATCAGGCATGAATGAAAATCCCTCGGGCAATAAATTATTAATGTCAACCGACAAGAGTTTTTCAGCATTTTTAAATCAGACACAGAAGAGGGCAAATAACAGACAGGCCCCCTTTCCAGCAATCTCATGAATATTGCGACCTGTTCCACCAATAGAAAGTGTGGAGGAGGTAGTTGAGCCGGACCCATTGCGACGACCTTCTCAGCAGTTTGAGGTGATGTTGCAGAGGAAGTAGAGGGCGTGAGGTGGGGTGGGGGTCGTTAGGCGGTCGGTTCAGGGTCCGCAGAGCTTTCTGGGTCCTCGTCGTTGTAGATGTTCTCCGCCTGCAGGGACAACAAGTACAATGTCAGAGTTAGGGCTGCTCAACTAGAGCTGGCCAATACATTGATAAATATTAATACAGTTTATGGCTTAGTAGTAATAACTTTGTGTTAAATCTAGATGGTCTTTTCTTGGATTTAAAAAGGACACTGACACTTCATTTCTACATTGATCTTGACATACACTTACTATTCTAGCTGAGTCAACTGAAAAAGCCTACCTAAAATGCCAGCCTAGGTCTTTTGGCATTCACTGTATAATGCAGATATTATGCAACCTGGTTTAGTAAATTCCATTTTCTCAATACTCACTTTCCTCACTCTCAACAGACACCTAGCGTTGCCTCTGAGCTGGGTTCAAATTTGTGTCTTCTTTCGAGTAATGTGGCTACCATGCAAAGCCACAAGACCACAAAGACCTATGAAGTTCTCCTTGCCTCAAAGTTCAGTTGTAGGGCTGAGCAATTAATTGAAATATTATCAAAATCGCAATATGGCAAAGTGCAATATCCCAATCGAAGGAGCTGCGATTTTTTGATGAGGGTAAAATGTGTAAATGTAAATTTATATCATCATTATAAATTAAGTATGTCCTGCCTTTTTGACATACTTTCTGTGTGGTGTATATTCTGGAGTTTTATATATATATATAAAAAAATATACAACTGGATATAAACTGCATGTTTTATGCATCAGATGTAATGCACATAACCGTATGATTTCCACTTAGTATATTTAAGGTATGGGGAAGGCAATGGCATTCCTCCATGCACATGTCTACCATGCAGAGATATGTCCTGCTCACCATTTGCCAGACTTGCATGATGTTGTCTTCGGATACCGAACAGATGACCCATGGCTCATTGGGGTTCCAGGAGAAGTCAGAGATCTTGGCCGTGTGACCTCCATGGATGAACTAGATGAGAGGATGGGGGGGGGGAAATTATATTTTTGAATGCAGCTTTAATTATTCAGTCATACATATTTTAAACATGTGGCTTTAATTTGCATTTCCAACGTCATACATAAGGTAAGCAGTCACACTTACCAGAAGCTCTGGGGGGCCATCTTCTGCATCTTCTGGCGACTGCTCCTCTCCGATTTTACTGTGGAAAGAATGGTGTTAGAAAGCGTTAAAACACAGTTACACAAGCAGAGTATTAACAATGATGTTAATGGTGGGGTTTGCAGTCAGTCACCTAAGGTCCCAGACGTTGAGCCGGCGGTCGGTTCCACTGGAGGCCAAGATGGTCTCGTTGTGGGGCGACCATTGGACCTGTAACAGCCCATCGCAGAGCTCAAATCAGATCCATGTAAATAGCAACAGGGCCAGATACAGGCAGACACACCATGCAACATTGCTGATGAGAATCATTGGCTTGCCAATTACAGTCAACAAGGTGTCAATAGAACATTATGACTTAAGGTTATCAGGTGTTCTCTTAAAGGCCCCATGAAATTAAAAATACATTTTTGCCAGTGTTAATCCTGTGTCCCTGTGTTAATTGTTCATATATCTCTTATATGCCAAATATGTCAAAAAAAAAAAAAAAAAAAAAAGAGTATTTTTACATAAAAATCCCTGTTTTTTCTCTTCTCGGTTTCAAATGTTTGATTACTAATCCTGCACTCAGGGGCGCTTTCTAATTCGCATCCATTGAAAATGCTTTCAAGTTTTTATATCCCTTCCCCATGACTATAAATCCTGCCAGTTACCGATCGCCATGCGTGCAGACAAACTAGCAAGCAGTTAGGGGTCATTGTTGTGTTTTTGGTCGTCCACAACAGAGAGCAGGCCATCGTCATGGCTTTCCACGTTGAGCTGCTAGCTACTGTCTGGCGGCAAATTCAGCGCTATTGGTTACTATATCCGAGACCAAGTCCCTTCCTAGATTTGTGTTTTACCGGAAACGCGTAAATATGCGGAATCAAATGGCACTCTGACTTTCGTTTCAAGGGCCTTTAAGATCATAGTCTAAGCTATTTGTATGTATTTAATAGCACAAGTGCCTCTTAACTAACCCTAACCAAACTTTGATTTGATTCTTGATTTTATTTTGTAAATAAAAGAAAAAATACTGAATGTATGTATTATGCAAGTAAATAATGAAATATACATTTTTCCTTGTACCTATTCCAAGTACAGAGCAACAATATTTACATGTTTATTTCACAGAAAAGTATAGTGTGGGAAATCTCTCACCTGGAAGATCTCATCTTTGTGCGACTCAAAGGAGTGCAATTTGAGTTTCAGGTTCCTCAGGTCCCAGAGGGCAACAGTCTGAGGAGGACAGAGCAGTTACACATACAGTCCACATGTACAACAACTCCACCAGAAATGCCTCAGAGCATAGATGTATAGAAACAAAATGGGGTAGAATTTCTTGTTTCCACCTCATCAGCAACATTTACATTGGAAAGGGTCTGGTGTGTGTGGGTGTTGCATTACCTTGTCTGCTGAGCCGGTGGCCAGGATGAACTCGCTGTATGGGTTGAAGGACAGGCAGTTGACCTCTGCTGTGTGGGCGTCCACAGCATGGCTGGGCTTGGAGGTGTTATTAGAGCGAGTGTCCCAGCTACAAACCAGAGAGAAAAAAGACTGTTGAGTTTATTTCAAGAAAATGTTGAAAACTTAGTAGAGTGTCTTATTTTATGCTTAACCCTAGTGATTAGGCTGAGTCTTTGGGGAAAAAGGTACCCTTGTTCATTCCGGCCAATAATCAAATTGGGCAACACACTAAACCACATTCATTTCTCAAAGCCTTTTTTGGTAATTGCCACTTTACCGGCAAAATAGCCATTATATTATTTAATGCTTACATCATGAGCTTCTGATCGTCAGCTACGGAGCCGAAGAGAGACTCGTGCAGCAGGTGCCAGGAGACGTCCTCCACCACGGCCGTGTGACCTGTGAAGATGGTCTTGGCGTCCACCACCTTCCCCTCTTTGGGCACAGCACTGATGTCCCACAGGCAGATCGTCTGTGGACCAATGGAAGACGAGATCAGACCAAGTACAGCTTCCAAACCAGACACGGCTCACAGGTTATTGATTTAGTTCTCGTCTTTTATTGATTCGTAATGATAGTAATGCTAAATTCATTGATTGGCACAATATATATCATTGTGCAAATTATATTTAGATGTGCAAAATGTCTGCGTGAAAGAACAATTTTATATTGCAAGATAGAAAAATGTGGCGACTTCTCAACAAACTACACCACCATTCAACTAGCTTCACAGAAAAACTAATCTAGTGAACTGAATACTTAAATGCCAAAGAGAAAAGGGGTAAATCATTTGAGATATGAGATACTAAACAAGATTTTTTTATTTTTAGGCCATATGTCGCCACGCCCTAGTTGGTAGAGAAACATCTAAATATGGAGGTAAATCTAAAAGTGGCGGTAGGTCTTACGTGATCATCGGAGGCACTGAGCAGGCAGCCGGACAGGTTGGGGTTCCAGGAGAGACCATAGCCCTCCTTCTGATGGCCTCTGAGACGCAGGTCTGGACGACACTCTCCTGACACGTCTGCAGAGCACACCCACACACATATTTACATAGTCCTGACCTGTTTTAATATAGCAGCAAAATACAAAAATAGCCAGTTGTTCCCGACCTTCTCCACAAGGCATATAATGTATTCACCTCACAATAAACAGCAAGATAATCGATTTAAATAGTAAGCTTGAACTGTGAATCAAGACAGTATAAGCTACAATCATATTATTAAAAAAAACCTGTGACCCTCGCAAGGAACTAGGGGTTGGGAATCACCCAGTTGAGCCAATGTGATTCAATTATTTGCACTGGCTTTATTTATTGGTGAAGATGATAATCAAATGAAATCAAAAATAGCACCATGCAGCTCCTTCTACAGCAACTGCAGAATATATGACAAATGAGCTTGCCGTCTATAACCCTGCAGCACTTATGAACTACATACCAGGTTTAGAGGGGTGTTTTGTGTAGTCGAAGACTAGCACGTCTGAGGTGGGGGTCTTGGTGGCGATGATGCAGGGGTTCTGGGGCATGTAGCGGGCCCGGTTCACCTCGCCTTCGTGGTTGATCTTGATCTCTATCTCAATCTTACCACTGACGGAGCCGAAGCCACCAAACTCTGCAGAAGAAGAAGGAGAAGAATAGTACTGTTTATTTAAACAGACAATCAAAGTTGGTAGTCAGTTGATCGAGACATTTTCCAGTTTCATTCCAGCATATTCTTATGCACATAGCACCTTTAAACGATTGTTACTAATTAGATACTTTACACTGTGGGGCTGCTGATGACATCTGCACATTCACAATATTTGCAAGCAATATCTAGTATTTTCAAATGACTTACCGCCTTTCTCGCTGTCGTAGTGCGAGGCATCAAACTGGGCGTCATCATTGGGTAGTTGGACGCTAGCGATGACAAGATGGTTCTGCTCGTCTGACGTGTGCGTGCCCAACACCAGCCGGTGGACACTGTAATCCTTACCCTCTGGTCTGAGAATAAATAAAACACAACAGTCCAATTAGTTAGGCAAAACAATGCATTATATTGTGCAGGTGGGAGGAAAGATGGTTCATGAAGGGAGCAGGAAAGTGGAGAGGCAGTAAAGAGCCAAGAGACCTTCAGCCCAGCCAAAAGTTCCCAGGCTGAATTTCCAATGTCCATAGCCTGTAGGCATCCTAAAACAACATGATCAAGGCCTACCTGCTCCTTAGACCTGTATTTAAATACACTGCACTGTAATACATTACTTAAAAGTGCTGCAGGGAAGATTTAATAGCTATAATTTGAGTAATGTAAAATGTCAGCCATCTGTCAGCTATTAGTGAGTGAAATGCTCTGTGAAATATATATGCTCTGTGCCTGCCTCTGTATTTAGACTGCTCTGGGCTCATGTCTGACCAATCAGGGCATCTCTTCCCCATTCATTGGTTCAGGAGAATCCACCTTGACCGTCACAGCATGTCAATCACACGTGAGTGAATGCAACACTTCTCAACGGTGGAGAATTGGTTGTTTTATTGACTTGAATAGGACTAGAGGACGTCAACGTGTGTGTGTGTGTGTGTGTGTGTGTGTGTGTGTGTGTGTGTGTGTGTGTGTGTGTGTGTGTGTGTGTGTGTGTGTGTGTGTGTACCTGGAGACATCAGGAAGCCACTGAGCGGTGAGGCTAGGCCATTCTAGGGCATGGGTCATCACCAGGTCGTACAGGAAGGGGGTGTTTTTCTTCCAGATCTTGTACTCCTCGTTGATCACCCTCTCCTCCACCGCATCATCAAATGCACCTGCTGGAAAAAATGGGGAGAACCAGTAATGCAAGACAGTCTGCCATAACGCCAGCAACTCATTCTTGAAGACCCAACAAATGTTGCTTTAGTATTTTTAGCTGCATCTCCATTCATGCATCTTCACTGGCAGACAACAGCGGAATTACGGCACAAAGGAGTCAAAAAACTACCAACACCCAACATGTCGATGCGCCTCGTTGACGACAAAGCCAAACTAGGGACGACCTGTTACGGGAATGGATATTTCTCAGGTTTGCCATATGGCGTTGGACACAGCGCGTTCACGTCAAATACTGACGACGAAGCAAATGAACACATTTCCTTAATCTGGCCATTTGATATCTCGAAGCAAGACGCACGTCGGCGAATTTGTGCAACGCAAATCATTTAGACGTGCGTCGTAATGTCTACAGCACACATTCACCGTCGGTCCAAGCGAGGCCTATTTTGCATATTTAATACGAATTTGGATTAGCTTGCTTGATAGCTAGCCAATTGAGCTAACCAGTTAGCTAAAAATATTTCCGCAACTGTCAATTGGTTAGCAACAAAAAAAAAACACGTCGACCGTTTCGCTGACGTTTACCTTCCTTGTCCGCCATTGTAGCCAACTCCGAGCAGATTAAAAAGTCCACTGACGAAAGTTATAACAGAGACTTTCCCCCGCGTCGGACAGCTTTGTGTCTGAGACGATGCGGTCCTGCGGTGCCAGTGTTGCTGCGCTAACCGGAGCTAACAAGCTACTTCGGCGGAGGCGCGACGTCGCATTCGCGCGCTTGGTACAAAGGAGGGGGCGTCCTGTGGACCAATCACAGGACCGGACGCCCACAACACACACGGAGTGTACTGCTCTCTGATTGGACCGGTAGGATCGGACAACACAGTAAGCTCGTCGCTGATTGGGCGATGCCGAAGCGGGGGGGTATTTGGAGTTGGGAGACAGCTCACACACACCAATGTTATCACCATGTAAAACATGTGAAGCACAGTCTTATTTTTCACGTTTATTGTTTTTATTTTAACGTAATTCAACAATATGTCTGTGGCGGACATGTCAAGGGTGCTAGACATCCTCCGGCTGCTGTACCGGCACGTGCAGACGCTGGACGAGTTTTCCCGCGGCGTGGTGTTCAGAGAAGAAGGGCGGAGGGCGGCGCTGGTGGAGGAGTCCGACACGGCACGCTTCAAGTCTTTCGTCCGGGGTGTTTATGTGTGCACGGATACACATTTACAACAGCTGCCGAGCCGAAACGAGGTAAACTAGTAGTATGAATGTTAACTAATGTCGTTGTTGACATGTGCTCTTGTCAAAGTCAACGGAGCAGCATTACCATGCCTGTGTTTATGGGGGGGGGGGGGGGGGGCAACGTGCTCAAGCATCTGGAGTATTGCGCAACACCTGAATGTGAATATCATCAGCACAACTTCAGTCAAATCAGATGACAGCAGCTTTACTTAGCAAACCTGGCGTGGTCCACCTCTCTGAAACTGCTGTTGTCTATTCAAGCTCACGTACCTAACTTAAAGGTCCCCTATTTTACCACCAGGTGTGATGTTGATTACCCATTACAAGCCATGTCAAAAGCTACCCTCTGACATAACAAGTGGGAATGTCCACCCAGATGTACGATAAATAGATCAGCCTACCAGTTGGTACAGTCCACTGGGTAGGCTGGTAGGCTGATCTATCGATCATACATCTGGATGGACACTCCCACTTGTGATGTCATTAGAGGGTAGATTTTGACATGGCTTGCAATGGGTAATCACACCTGGTGGTAAAATAGGGGACCTTTAACATCATCTGCTGTGTGTGTGTGTGTGTGTGTGTGTGTGTGTTTCATGTTGCCCCCATACAGATTTGCACACTCCCCGAGCTACTGGCTTTTGTTTTGAACACCCTCAAGAGGAAGAAGAAAAGAAATGTCCTGGCGCACGGCTACGGTTTCCTCTCCCTGGCCCAGGAGGAGCGCAACGCCGACCAGTTCAAGTTCCAAAGTGATGTCACGCAGAGCGCCGCCTACATCCACGGCAGCGACCTGTGGAAGAAGGTGTCCAAGCGCCTCGGCACGGACGTGACCAAGTACCTGCTGGAGAGCTGTGCTGTGTTCGTGGCGGTGCCCCCTTCCTGTGTGTTCCAGGTGTGCGGCGTGCCCGTGTATGACCGGGTCTCCGTCGTGACCAGCTGCGCTGGTGTATTCCTCCGTGCCAAATCCAGGGCCAACGCGGGTAATCCTCGGCGAGGCCGTCGGGCTGCGGGATGTCGGACTAGGAAAAGAGGTGGACGTCGTAATGCAAGCAAGGACGGGGGCCGGGCAAGAGACAGTGATCAAAGGAAGAGAAAAAGGGGTGAAATGACAGTTGGTATGGTTCGTGCTGGAAAGAGGATGCGAATAGATGCGGATGGGACAACACAGGAGACAACGCAGGGTTGCATTGCTGCAGGAGGTAATGTACATCCCAGCTCAATGGAAGTACCCAAGAAGCCAGCAGAAGGGTGCAGTGCTGATTCTAAATTGCAGGTCACAATGTCAAAAGGTGCCCTTCCTTTGGAGGGAGGTCCCAGTTGGAGATCAGGATTCTCCCATCCTCTCCCTCCCTCCCAGTGCTTCATCCGGACCATGGGAATGCTGTACGGCGGGAAGGGGATGCGCGGATTCCTTCTAAACAGGAAGAAGAGGAGCAGGACAGAGGTCCGGCAGAGGCTTCAGGGGCGGGACTTGGTTAGGATCGTGTTCTTTGAGGGCGTGGCCTATCTCAACGGAGTGGAGAAGAAGCCAAGGAAGCTGCCCCGTCGCTTCTTCAACACGGTGCCTGTTTTCGACCGGCTGCTGCGTCGACACAGGGGATGCCCCTATGGCAGCGTGCTACAGAAAGCGTGCCCCTTGCGTTTGGAGGAGCCGGGCGTGGCCGTGGAGGCACAGGGGGACTTGAGCGCCCTCCTGCCCCTAACCTGCCCGCCTCAGCGGGTGTACGTCTTCATCCGGGAGTGCCTCTCCGCTGTGGTGCCCACGGAGCTGTGGGGGTCTGAACACAACCGGGTCCACTTCCTCCTCAGGGTCAAGAGCTTCCTGCGCAGCGGCAAGTTCGAGAGGCTCTCATTGGCCGAGCTGCTGTGGAAGATGAGGGTGAATGATTGTGATTGGCTGAAGATCAGCAAGACAGGTGAGGATATTGTATGTAATGAATGTACAAAAACATTCTGTTTAAAAACTTTTTTTAGATTCCTCATCAGGAATCAGTGAGCCTTCTTGTGTGTTTCTCTCAGGTCATGTCCCCCCCAGTGAGCTGGCCTACCGGACACGCGTACTTGGTCAGTTCCTGGCGTGGCTGCTGGACGGCTACGTCCTGGGTTTGGTCCGAGCGTGCTTCTACGTCACAGAGAGTATGGTACAGAAGAACACGCTCCGCTTCTATCGACATGAGGTGTGGGCCAAGCTGCAGGAGCTGGCCTTCAGGTACATTGTAATGCACACACAGACACAAGTAACAACACACAAACCGACCTGATGGCATCCTTCTTGGTCGAACATTTACATTTCTGTCAGAGGGCACGTCTCCAAGGGCCAGCTTGAAGAGCTAAGCCCCGCCCAGGTGGCATCTCTGCCCAAGACCGCCATGGTTTCCAGCCTTCGCTTCATCCCCAAGGCGGACAGCATGCGACCAATCACGCGAGTCATCAAGGCCAACGCCAAATCTAGGGTGCTTTTTTATGACGTTACTTTGACATAACATGATTTTCTGTTTTTTAAGTAGGAGTACATATATTGTACATTTGTATGTAAATATGAGCTATATAGGGCAAATAGGTGCAGGATCGTCTCGTGGTTAGGGTGTTGGACTCCAGATCCAGGTTCAAACCCCAATGTCCACACAGTCTGACTGTAGGCATCCTTGAGCATTAAGCCTAACTTCTACCTCCTTAACGATGTGTATCTAAACAACAATCATTGTAAGTTGCTTTGGGGTAAAACTTAAAATATTAAAAAACAAAAAATGGCTTAAATTGTAAATAATCCATGTGTATTTTTGCATGCAGCATCACCAGTCTAACATGCGTGAGCTTCTGGACGTCCTGGGCGTCTGTGCGCGCTCCGCGCCCCCCCTGCTGGGCTTCACTGTGTGGGGGATGAACGACATTCACCAGAAGCTCCGCCCCCTGGCCGCCACTCAGAAGGACAAGCCTCAGCGCCTCTACTTTGTTAAGGTGTGTGTGTGTGTGTGTGTGTGTTTGACACATTCCTTTCGACATATATATACAGTGTATATATATATATACTGTATATATGAATATTATATATTCATATTTTTTGTCTTTGCAGGCTTGTAATACTAATTGCTGTTATTTTTATATATTTTATGAGAATTGTCTGAAAATAATATTGTATATTGTGGTTAATTCTTATTGTACTGTATAAGCAAGTGATGTGGACAGTCACATACGTATACATACTAGAGAAATATTATTGGTTTCTTTTTATTCCATTCTGTCTTTTGATTGGTCCATGCCTATCCCTGTGCATTCCAGGTAGACGTAAGCGGGGCCTATGAGAGCCTTCCTCACGACAAAATCATCGAGGTAATTGGCCAGGCCCTGACACCGGTCCAGGAAGATGCATTCGTCATCCGTCGCTACGCCAAGATCTGGTCCGACGCCCATGAAGGCCTCAAGAAGAGTTTTACTCGACAGGTATCACTTACTTCTTGTCGTTCTTAAAATCTTTAGCTTTTAATTGTATTGTTATGTTTTGTATTTATTGATCACATTTTGGATTGAAGGCGGATTTCATGGAGGACAACATTGGATCCACCAACATGAAAGGCTTTGTGATGACCATGCAGCGAGAGCGCAAGCTTCATAATGCCATTTTGGTGGAGCAGGTGAGAGAGAGATGGTTTCTTCTAGCTCTAAATGCGGGATACTCTATACTAGACTGCCGTCGAGACGTCGATGCGTGCTCCCATGTGCACTAGTATATAAAAAGAGCTAGCTTAACCAGGTCCAATTATTGTAGTTAGTTCGTATTATAATTTATTGTGTAGTTGGTTTGTATTATTTATTGTGTGGTTAGTTTGTATTATGTATTGTGTAGTTAGTTTGTATTATTGGTGTGAGTATGCTCGCATTCCAGTGCTCTCAATTCACGAGCTCGAGCAGGCTGCAGTTCATCTACGGCCAGAAGGGGTCAGTAATGAGAAGGAATTTCTGAATCAGTACTAGGTAAAACGTACCTTAGTACCTTAGGTAAAACAATGCCTTATTAATGATCTCTCCTGCCAGACTTTCTCCTCAGACCTGCATGGCCGAGATGCTCTTCAGTTCTTCACTCAAATGCTTACTGGTGGAGTTGTGAAATTTGGGAAAAAGTAAGCCATGTTAAAACTACTTAAAAAAAATAGTAATATAAACATCCATATGTAAATACTTGGATGGTTGGTTCCTGCTGTTGCTATGATGATTTCAAAATCCTTGTTTGTCTGATTAATAAACATGTTTAAAGAAATCACATCGCTTTTGACTTTTGACTAACTTTTGACTTTTTACTTTTTTCTAACAGTTTACATGCATCTGTTCCATATGTGTGTGTCTTCCAGAATGTTTCGTCAGTATAGAGGCATCCCACAGGGGTCTGTGGTGTCCAGCCTGCTCTGCTGCCTCTGCTACGGTCACATGGAGAACAACTTATTCAAAGACATGAACTTGAATGGAGGGTAATAGTTGTTTTTTTGTTTGCATTGTATCCGTTTCCAAAGTGGAATACATGAGGAGCAACATTATTACCACAATTTTCAATAAATGTGAAATGATAAGGAATGGATCATTTGAAGCATAAACTGTCTCAATACATAATCCAAGTAGTTATAGAACTAACAGATTTATCTTTCCAGTTTATTTAAAGACCCAATCTTAAGAAGCTCTGATGACAACATTCAACATTGAAACTGAAACTATATTTAATTATTTTGGAATCTGAACTGAACCAAAGTCAAGAACTAGTCATGCTCAAACAAAGTAATCAGTAATCTATGATTAAACTTGCAGATGACAAGTGAAGGGTTTCAGGGTTCAAGGTAATTTAATGCCTTTTTTCATTTAAGTAAAAATATTTGGACAGAGTTAGGCTAAGCAGGTGACATGTCATGTTGATGTAGTTACACATCTTTACCAGTAGAGTGCAGTAGAGTACTCCACAGTCAACATGACAGGTGTGACTTCTCTCTGTCTCCTGCAGGTGCCTGATGAGGCTGGTGGATGATTTCCTCCTGATAACCCCTGACCTGCATCAAGCACAAACCTTCTTTAAGTATGACATGCGGCACACTGCCTTCTCAGCTGTACTATTCATTTAACATGTTCCTTTTCCTCTTATGTAGTCCGGTCAATCTGGTGAACCAACAAATAAACATTGGCGCATGGCCTCTGCCGTAGAAGATCATTTCCCATCAGTCCTCTGTCACCGCGCAGGACTCTGTTAGCCGGAGTTCAGGACTATGGTTTGGTGGTCAACCCGCAGAAGGTGGTGGTCAACTTCCAGGTGTCGGAGGACTTGGGGGCGAGTCCCAAGGTCCGCATGCTTCCCGCCAGCTGCCTCTTTCCCTGGTGTGGACTGCTGCTGGACACGCACACCCTGGATGTCTACAAGGACTACTCCAGGTGATGGTCGTCGTCATGTTTTACAACCACACACACGCAGTCGAGCGGAGGCTTCTTGTTGTTTTATGTGTGGCACACAGACTCTTGTTTCCCGCAGAATATCATTGGGCTGTTAAAACATGATTAGGTTTTATTGTGAGAAGGCCTTTGCCCTTTGTCCTCATAAAACCTATGAGAAAAATCCAAACCCAGCCACCATTTTTCACCGCATTACTGGGATTATGCTTTGAATAATATTATAATAAAAACAAATGCAGGACCTATACAGCTGCAATTACTCATCTGTTGAACTCCTGTAATATACAATTTATGCTATTCTATGGAGAATTCCTAAACATTGGTGTCCCTAGTGAATGAAACCCTGACGGAGTCTATGCCATGCTCTTTGGATTTTGAGCCACATAGGGCACAGATTAGTTTTTTAATGTGTGTGTGTGTGTGTGTGTGTGTGTGTGTGTGTGTGTGTGTGTGTGTGTGTGTGTGTGTGTGTGTGTGTGTGTGTGTGTGTGTGTGTGTGTGTGTGTGTGTGTGTGTGTACCAGCTACGCAGGGCTCTCCCTGCGCTACAGCTTCACCCTGGGCTTCTCCCAGAGAGCAGGGGTGCACATGAAGAAGAAGTTGATGGGGCTCCTTCGACTCAAATGCCACGCCATCTTCCTGGACTTTATGGTAAATGTATCGGGGAAGAAAAAAAATATGGCCTGCTACATACTACTCCTCCTATTGACGTACTTCTCATGTTGCATAAGGGAAGGTTACGGTCCGAAGATCCTGTGGAATTGTGAAAAGTGCAGTTCAAGCGTCTGTTTGTTTAGCTTTCCTCTTGCTCATCACGTCATGGTGGAGAATACATGGAAGAGAGGCCAGTAATAAGAGGGAATTTCTGATTCTTACAAAGGAAGTTAAAAAAAATACAGAAGTTAATTTATGGGGGCATTTAAAAGCCCCTGTCATCCCAATTTAGAGGGCAATTAAAAAATGTTTCGGGGCCCCGAGCCCCCATTCATTTCTGACCCTGGTTCACAGTTTGACTCCTCCCTTGTGCATGAAGGGAAGCGGTCACAGAGCTTAACGATGTCTTCCTCCCCCCGCAGAGCAACTCCGTGGAGGCTGTCTACAGCAACGTATACAAGCTAGTGTTGCTTCATGCGTGGAGGTACCGTATGACCACCAGACACTCTCACAGTGACCCATAAATCACTGACCCTCCCATTAAAACCCACCGGCTGCGACTACATAAACTAGCTTGGGCACCTGAGTTACTGATTTCACACGGCTCAAAGTCCGGGTGTTCATAAGGTATGCAAATGCATTCAGTTTTACTTTATGAATTAATGGGGAATAAAGAATTGAATAGGATGGAATAGAGTTAGACAACTGATACAACTAGTCTGTTCTTTTAAACAAGTACATATATGGCATAAAGTAATAACCATTTTCTCGTCTGTGTTTTATATCATGTCATTATTTCACCAGTTGCGTATATCACTTCTCAAACTGAAGAATGACCCTATTAACTAGCTAATAACTAGCTCTCGTTAAATATCCAATGACCCTGGCCAATGATCGATCTGCTTTATTGCTTTATTGTTGTTTTTGTTTAGTCATTCTGTATTCTTCCAGTAATTGTTAGTGTTTCCTCTTTGTCATGTATATGTTGGTGTATAAGCCTAGCTGTTCTGACATCTTATTCTTCCTTGTCTAACAACTCTTCTTGTGGCCGTGTATCAAAAATTATGTAAGTTGATAATGACCTAAATCGGCTCAAGTTTTCATAAACATAAAAAAAAAAAAACTGCATAGTATTTTTTTCATTCCAATAGTAGCTAAGTTGGAGGGGAGTCCATAATTTAGTTAAGGACTTTCCAACCTCCCAGTCATCCACTGTTCAGGGCTTCTACCGTCACGGACATGGAGATACAATGTCGAAGAAGTAGACACCGTGCTTTTCTCCGTTCGATAGCTGTAAACCACCTTCCTTGTTGTCTGTTAGGTTCCATGTGTGTGCCCAGAGTTTGCCCTTTGGACAGACGGTTGCCAAGAATCCTGCGTACTTCCTGCACATGATTTTGGACATGGCTGCTTACGTGAATAGACTCATTCGACTCTGCAATAAAGGCATAGATTTAATTTATGAACCTCTTTTGGTCTTTACCCAAACCTAAGATGGATTACATGTTTATTTATTTACAGCTCTTTATTTTCATCCCACTTTGTATCCCTCTTTTTGGCATTCTCGCTCACTTGCTCGCACTCTCCCAATTTGATTTCAATTCTAAATAGCACTATTGACATGGAAAGGGAAAACCAATGTTTATATTGTCAAAACTGATAAATTGAAATAATTAATTAATTAATTAGTTATTCTCTCCATCTCCTCTCTCTCTCCCCACCTCTCCCCTCTTTCATTCCTTCCCTGCCAAGCAGATGAATAACTAAATAAATGTCATGTCATTTTTATAACTTAATTAATTGAATGAATAATAAAAAAACAGGAAATGATAATTTTATGTAAATATATCATTATGAATGGCGATATAAACTAATTATGAATACAACAAGTTAATAACAATGATCTCTCCCTCCCAACCACCCCTCTCCTCCCTGGTTCCCTGCCTGTCTTCAAGGTGTGAGTCTGGGCTCCAGGCACCAGACGGGCGTCTTGCAGAGGGAGGCGGTGGAGCTTCTCTTCTGCCTGGCCTTCAGCCTGGTCTTGTCCCGCCACCGGCCCCAGTACAGAGCCCTCCTCCCTGGCCTACATAAACGTATGTACACCCCCATGGAACCACACAACCACTCAAGGTCACCACTGGGTTCTTAAAATCGCTTAACTGTTACCGTTGAATAGAATTACTGAAACAATCTTATCTACTAACTTACTCAAAGAGCAGTAGGATCGACCTGTCTAGAGAGAGACCTTATGGATTACGATCGACCTGTCTAGAGAGAGACCTTATGGATTACGATGCCATTTAGATGAATCACTTCAAACTTTGTCTTTTTGTTAGCCAAGTTATGGGTGAATTCAATTCTATAAGTCTAGCTGGTGTGGTCAGGTTTACGATTGACTGGCTTTTTCATAACCCCTTATTGAGTGACCCTTTGAAGACCTCTACGTCTGAGACAGAGTTCTTGTCTGTTAAGATTTAACTTTTTATTTACTTTTATTAACTTTTATATGCTGACTTAACTTTTAAGTCAGTATCGACTAAATATGTTGCCTTTATTGAGCATCCATAGACCAGGAGTTGCAATCATCATAGGGTTCAAGGTTCAGAAAATCAAAATCTTCCAGGTTTCTGCTCCACTCTTGAGCAATCCGAGTTCACTCCTTAAGTTGGCATGAGTTATCGGTATCAAAAGCTATTTATTTATTTTGGTAATTATTGTTTCATGGCAACAGAAGTACCCTCTGTGTTGTCGCTCTTTGTCAATTTTAAAATAATTTCCTTTTGCTTTTGGAAGGAGGATGTTCCACTTGGTGACTGACATGGATCCCTGCTTGTTTCCATCATTTCCCCCAATCCACAGTATTTTGTTGGCGTCTGTTCTCCTCACCTGTCCCTCTGGTTCACAGGGAAGCGGTGTCTGGAGAGGCGTCTGGGGGACATCCGACTGGCCAGGGTCAGGCAGGCCACCAAGCCCAGGATCCCTCAAGAGTTCCAGGCCATGCGCACCTAGACAACCGCCGCTACCACTACCCTCCCCAGACAACACCTGTCTCCCTGTACGGTCTGAAGTATTAGCCGTGCTCATTTCCTCTCATCTGTTTAGTAATTTATTCACTATATAGGTTTACCTCTGAACTCTGCTGCGTCATCTAATCACATCAAGTGTTTTTCTTTTAATGAAAAACGGAATTGTTCTTCATTCAAAATACAATATGCACAAATGTTAGTATTATACAATATATTAATATGCATCACTGTTAATCTTATCTCCTAAATGTAGCCTTGTCCAAACACAATTCATATATAAACACTCATAAATGATCACGATAAGACAGCCTAGATATGCCCTTTAAGTCAACAAGATGAAATTAAATGCCTCTTCAATGAATTGTGCCTGCCCCCTCTCTTTGAATCACTTTTTTCAGTAAGGAAGTACATGATACAATGGCATTATTCAGTGGTAATGCTATTATCCAACAGCAGGTAGAATATTTAGAAAGTTTGTGTTTTATCACTAGGTATGATCATAAGTATGTTACGTGAGGAATAAACCACTCCTGGGGGACGAAGACCCATTATTTTCCAATAACAGGACACCCCAGAGTGGTTAGTTCCGCTTATAGCAGTTATTGACTTAATCAACTCAAATAAAAATATTCTGCGGCACCATGAGCATATTGTTTTTTCGTTGTCAAGGAAACATCTGGTCAATAGTTGACCAATAGCTACAGCCTTATTTGTAGCAAGCGCATTGATTCGGTTAAAAGGCAGAGGTGTCCCGTTATTGAAATATAATGCACACCGTTCGGAAAGTTATTGACCAATTGGGATCAAGTATTTAACAATGCTGTGGTATAATTATTTGTAAGGTGTGAGAATGGCATTTATTTTTTGTCACAATATCCAAAAATCTTTTTTGGGAATAGAAGATTTGCTTAAAAAGGTCCAATATTATTTTGATATCCCTTTTACATTCTAGTTTTTTCTTAAAAAAACAAACCGTTATACAACAACCATTACTTTTCATTATTATTTCAAAACATTCTTCCGTCCGTTGAATGGTGCATAGAAAAATCTTGTATAGAAAGCAATAGCGAGACAAACATACATGAAAAAGCTAAATGTTATTCATAGGTGGTTATATGCCAACCCCCATTTTAACATGTAATATAGGCAGGTCACAGTTTAAAACATGATATAACTACCACAGACTAGTCCACACATCAACAGAGGCAATGCTAATCGGCCACGTCTAATTTCGAATCATTCAAAGTCAGTAGTCACCAGTGGAAGTTCCCATAATTCCCGCTGCTGTTATTCAATCTATATTTCGATCTCATAACCGTTGTTGATGTAGGGATTGGCGCCACTGCGCTTGGAGGACTTCCTGTCGAGTCCACAGCGAATTAGTCTGTAAAAGGCGACCAGAGGGATGGAGATCACCGGCAACACAGAGAGGATGACTATAATGGCGAACACCCAGTCTGGGTAATCCTTTGATTCTGTCTGGGCCTGCGAAAAAGATTTTAAAAAATATTTAAAGTGATGGACAACAGAAATCTGTAATTATGTTACGCCCCTACGATCAGACAAAATAGTTTTTAGCCGACTTTGAGATGTATATTATTATAGTATTTTTACATTTTCTGGATATTTGGATAGGTGTGTAGCGGATACATCCCTCTGTGAATGTGGTTATTTTATGTTTTTAGATCCTGTTGTCCATAACTTTATTCAAAAATAATAATAATTCCAAGTGAGTTTATTTCAATAGGATTTATGTTGTTTTCAGATCAGATATGGGTACACTGTATGTCTCCCTTCAAATTCCAATATTACAACACTAACTTTTACAATAACATGATAAAAGTAATGTGCAATATAATCTTAGATTTATGGTAAATGGTAAATAGACTGCATTTATATAGCGCTTTTAGGACCTGTGGCCACTCAAAGTGCTTTACAATTATTGCTTCACATTCACCCATTTCATGCACACATTCATTCACAGACGGCGGTGTCAACTATTCAAAGCGACAGCCAGCTTGTCGGGAGCAGTTAGGGTTAGGTCTGTTGCTCAGGGACACCTCGACACTTAGCTAGGAGGCGCCGGGAATCGAAACCAGCAACCTTCCGGTTGCCAGACAACCCGCTCTACTTCCTATCGAGTCATTCTATAAAACAGATAATCGCCAAGCAGCCTTTTATATGATGTCTGTGTCATCTCTGAGCAGTTCACTTACATTGATAGAGTTCCATGCTGAATATTGGGGGTGCTGTTGGCCCTGAACAACCACATAGGCCACCAGCACTCCCAGCAGCAACCATGGACTGATGAACAACCAACAAAACTTCCAGAAGATGTTGGGTCTTTTCCCAGTCATGTAGAGGAGGTCGTCACTAAATCTACCAATAGACACAGGGATAGTTACGGATTATAGTTATTGATAACATAGGGGGAATGTGCATATACACACAGCAAAGCAACCACGGTACAGGCATGGGGCTAGGGTCCTGTCGACATTACAATCAATGTAAGGAAGTCAGAACATCACACAAATGTGATCAATGAGTTCCTTTGGTTTAAGGTATCTCACATGTGGCATGACCTACGTTGCTGTCGTGATATATAGATGCCACGGCGACGACGACTTTGAATCTACCACCAAAACGGCACTCAAATAATGACCATCATGACGAATAGTAGAAGTTACTTACTTTTGCATCCCGTAAAAAAAGATGACTCCGATCAGCTCGAAGAAGGCGATGATGAGCAGTGGCACAGAGCCCACGTAGGAGTTGAAGATCTCTAGCCAGTAGTTCCCCGAGCCCAGGGTGAACACCAGGGCCATCAGGAAGGATATCAAGCACACAACCGCTTTGAGAGTTGAGAGAAGAAATGGCATAATTTAGCACAGCACTGTGGCTCCACCTGCCAATACATTTCCCATGTAGGCGATGCACCTCAAAGCGACCCGGATTTGATTCAAAACTGCGGTCCTATGCTACATGTCATTCCATCTCTTCTTCAACCCACTTTCCTATTTCCCTTTACTATCCTGCCCATAAAGGCATACAACGCCTGTTAAATATATTTTAAAAGGCATAATTCAAGAACATTTGAATGGTTTGATAATTCAGAGATGAGAGAATAGGACAAACGGGGGTCGCTCATAACACAAATTTTGGGTCTGCTCTGCTACTTTTATGCTGTCGGAACCGTACAAACCAAGCTTTCTTGGAAACGTCGCTTTAAATTTCACAGGCAAAACTTTCCAGAACCCAGAGCATCCCCGAGTGACCAGTGTGACTGCCAAGGTCTGTTGGGTCTCGGCGAGCAGTGCTCTGCACACCTGTGACGAGCTCATTAGGAATCCACTTGGGCACCATGTGTAGGTCCTTGAGGGGTGTGAGGATGCCCTCTATGTTTCCAAACATGGAGGATAGGCCCAGGCTAAAGAGCATGATGAAGAACAGCACGGCCCAGACCTGAGAGCCCGGCATCTCTATCACTGCCTCGGTGAACACAATGAACGCCAGGCCGGTACCAGACGCACTCTGTAGCGAGGAGGACGGAAAACAAACAAGTTTACGAATGAGTATGTAATCTAATAATAATAATCTATCACTGAACATTATTATCAGTGTCCATGTTATTATCTATCTATTGATTGGTCAGTCAGTACCTGGTCAAGGAAATGTTGAAGGTCGCAGAACTTCAGTTCCACCTTTGCAAACTCATCTGTCAGTGTGCTGTTCAGATCTAAAATCCACTGGTCATAGTTTTCCAGGGTTATGTTCTGGTCTCCAATTTCAAAATGGTTGGTCAGAGCTAAGATGTTGCTGCAGATGAAATACAAATGTGTGCATTTGTTTCTGGGGAGAGGCAACGAAAGGCAACGTAAAGAAAATTGAAAGGGTAAACCTGAATTACCTCATGCGGCAGGAGTTGTAGTTGGTGTTGGCCTTGAAGCCCAGAATGGAGAAGATGGGGATGGATGCATAAAGAGATGTAGCACTGTTGATCACACCCACCAGAACAGCATCTCGCTCACAGTTATTCCTGATGGACATCCGGGAAAGCACACCGATTATTAACTCGTCATCATCTTTGTATTTCCTCATTCACTTAATGACAGACCTGCATGTGTTTCCCTGTGATGGATTACATATGAATGGAGTACTGTTGCATTGCGTTGGTTTCAAACCTCATCATTATTACTGTTAACATTAGCAAGGTTAGCATTAGAAAGCTTAGCATTAGCATGGTGAATAGCATTAGCAAGGTTAGCTTTGTGAACAGTGCACCAACTTCTCGGGATTGTAGCTGGAGAAGGCGATGAGACCTCCGAACGCTAATGAGAGGGAGAAGAAGATTTGAGTGGAAGCGTCCAGCCACACCTGGGGGTCCTTCAGCACGTCCCACTGGAGGAAGAGGTTTAGGAAGAACAAAACGATACGTCAGAAATCACGTAAGAAAAATATCCTCCCGACGGTGAGAAAGGGGCTCTTGATGAAGGTTGTGTTCACTTACATCGGGAGTGAAGAGGTAGATCAGGCCGTCGGTGGCTCCAGGCAGAGTGAGGCCTTGTATCAGGAATATGGTCAGCACCAGGTAAGGGAATGTGGATGTCACATATACCGCCTTTAAGAAGAAAAGAAAACAGACAAGCTACTTCAATCAAAGTGTGGAAAATATATAGTCTTTGAAACAAAGGTACAAAAAGACAAACTACTGCACTTACCCTATATGGTAGAATAGCCTGCTTGTAAATCATTAGAAAACCAATGACAACCAAACTGCCCCACCCACTGCGCCCACCTTTCCGATGGTCTCGATGCCCCTGATGAAGCAGATGTAGACCACACACCAGGCGGTGGCCAGGCAGACGACCAGCCACCACTGCAGAGAGCCACTGGTCTCGATGTCCGGACTGATGTTCAGGGTCTGGCGGTACCAGAAGTAGTTCACCGGCGTGCTCGCCACACACTCCGTGTTATAGGCTGTTTGTGAAGAACGACAGTTAATATTTGTAACAAAGGGTAAGGCTTCAAAATGTTGCCTTTGCCGTTTTGTTTTTGCCAAATCACTATTGTGTGACGAAGAAACGGTACTAGCCCCGAAACCTCACCCAGACCCTGAGCCATGACCCAGACATGCTGATGCCTTTCCTGATTCCTGTTACCTGTAGAGTTGTCGATGAGGGGGCACTGGCTCCAGGGCAGGGGGTTCTGGAAAGAGTGGAAGAAGTACCACAGGACCCAGGCCAGGATGGTGTTGTAGAACATGCCCACCAGGAACGACACCATCATGCTGGCTATGCCTGTGCCACACGAGAAGCAGTTAGCAGATCAGTGATTTTTAATGTCAATTCATGTTTTATTCATGTGTTGTAATTGATTACTCGGGCAACATTGTTTTAACCACTGTCATTATGAAATCTTTCTCTTCTGAGATTTTTTACCTGGACGTGTCACCGGTCTGTATGTTACATGTGGTGCCAAATGACTAAATGTGAATGTTATTGTGGAGGGTGTGTGTGGAGTGTGTGTTGTTGATACCTGGCCTACAGCCTCACCTGGCCTGAGTCAGACTGACTAGACTGGGTGGGGCTGCACACCTGTGGTACATGAGCAATCATGGCACCCAGGATAAACCAGCTATCAACACACACACTCAAGGACATCACAAATGTGTGCATTTGTCATGGCAGCTTGTAACATCATCTCGGCTTGTAACATCTTGCCATCTCCAATAAAAGCATACTTATAAACAACATCTACCCGTCTCCTTTGTGTAGCTATGGTAACCCTGTTGAGAGTCCAGTTGGAGTAGGCTGAGGCTGGGGACTCTCTCCAGTCTCCATTTGGTGTTGGGTGTGTGTGTGTGGAGTGTGTGTTGTTGATAGCTGGTTTACAGCCTCACCTGGCCTGAGTCGGACTGATTAGACTGTCTGGGTGGGTGGGGCTGCAGACCTGTAGTGCATGAGCAATCATGGCACCCAGGATAAACCAGCCATCAACACACACGCACTCAAGGAAGGAGCCACTGTCATGGCAGCTTGTAACGTGGGCTCGGCTTGTAACATCTCCAATAAAAGCATACTTATAAACATCTACCCGTGTCCTGTGTCGGAGGGCCCCAGGAAAAGCCACTTAGGTGGCGTGTGGTAGGAGCACCTGCCACAGTTATGTCATACAGACGCGGTCATACAGTATATCTTTAGACGACGTACCGACTCCACCCAGGAAAGGGGAGATGGAGGTCCAGACACCGATACTGCCCATGCGGAGCCGCTGACCGATGGCCAGCTCCAGGTAGAGCAGTGGAAGGCCCTCAAATACCAGGGCTATCAGGTAGGGGATGAGGAATGCACCTGGGTGGGGGGACGACAGCAATCTTTAGACGTCAGTCAGGAATGTTGAAACAATAAGAGACTTTGTCCTTAATGTCGGGCTCTACATCAGACAAACCCATTTAAATAAATGCAAGTCGTGCAATATGGATTCATTTCTAAACCTGACTCCAACTTAGGGCTCCAAAACAAATATCCTCTAACATGGTTACACACAGACAATCACAACACACCCAAAACACACTCTTCTTTCTCTCTCTCTCTCCCTCCCCCCCTGACTCACACACACACACACACGTTCCTTTATCCACTTTTCCCGTCAGGACTGTGACAGTGGACATTACTTGAACCCTTTATATTGCATTTTACTGAAAGCTGAAGGTATCTTATCAGAAGATACAAAGAAGTGACTAAATGGTTCACTATCATACGTACATCCTAGAGCTAATTTGAGTTGAACTGTATCTAATCTGATCTCTATTTAGAGACTTATCTAAAATAGAAAACAAATATCTAAAATGCTCATTGTAACTTGTGCTTTCAGAATTTGGTCTTTTACTCTGAATTAGTTGTACCTGCCAAATGGTCAAATCTATCCATTGGCTGGTGGCAGGTGTTTATTTTGGACCTCAGTGATCTCAAATGTTCTGAGATTATTTTAGTTGAACCCTTCACAAAACATCCAGACAATGTGAATATATATATAGAAGTATATATTTAGGTTGATAAAAAATGCATAATTCTTGCATCAGACATCACCCACACCAAGTTAGACATGAAAGACACTGCTGCATGAAGTATTCACTGAGGTAAAATAAAATAAAGTAGCACCTTACCACCACCATAGACTTGGCACAGATAAGGAAAACGCCAGACATTCCCCAGTCCCACTGCAAACCCAATGCAGGTCAGGAGATACTGGACTTTGTTGTCCCATTTAGGTCTCTCCTCAACCCCATTGGAGTCCACCGTTTTCCCCATGTTGGCTCTTCCGACAAGGTGAAATCCCAAATCCAGCGATGGAGATCTGTCAACACTGATATCCAACACAACTTTGGTTTTATTTTTGGGGAGATGGTCCTGGTTTTGAGTCGCACTCACGGTCCAGACGCTAGGTCTACTGTCAACCGATGATCTGTTCTGCCCTCCCTTCTCTCCTCTCTAAGTGGGTTGTCCTAAGATGCTCTCAGACTTAAGTACACAAGCTCTTGTTTGCAGGGGGGGGGGGGGGGGCATATTGGTGTAACTTTTTATTGTATTGTTTTTATATGGAGTGATGCATCAATCAAGGAAACCAAAGGTTGCATTTATTTCTGGAAAGCAATCACCACAGAATATAGAGATACTCATTTTATGGCTCCATCATGAGTTCATCTCGCTTTAAATTCCAAAACAAAGTACAGTATTTGCGGTGCATTTTAAATAATTCACCATCAATGATTGACAAATGTTTTTTCTTCTCATCACAAAAAAATACACTCGCAATTTCACTATAGCGGAATGTGTGCTGCAGACACGTCAGACATTCTTTAAAGATTGCTAGTGTCATCCAGGAAATGTTGAGGGGAGGCAAATGGCTTCTCAGGCGGACGCAAAGTTAATTAGTAAAAGCCTTCGATTCAAGTTTGTCATTAGCTTTGCATTTGATCAACACCTTCATGAGACCGAGTAAAGTAGGGTGTATTCCACAAACACCATTTTAAAAGTCCCAAGAGCACGCGCAGCTAACGCGGCACAGAGTGCAACACGGCTGGCTCGAGAGGTTTCACATTAAAGCCTTCACAAGGTGGACCTCTTCGGCAGCATCATCGGGGCGGCGGCGTCCTCTACACCTTGTCGACACACGCGCGGTCCTCCGCCGTGTGTGGGCCGATGCCGACGCAGTTCTGCCGGGGCTCGGCGGGTCTTCTCCTTCGACCTTTCAACCCGCAGCAGATCAGCCTGTACAGCGCCACCAGCGGGATGGGCGCCACGGGCAACACCGAGAGGAGGACGATGACGGCAAACACCCAGTCCGGGTAGGGCATCACGTTCTTCTGGGGGAAGTCCACCTGAGGGGGGGGGGAAACGCCCCATGAGCAACATCCACTAGTAGTTTCTGATTCTGCCCAGATGCCGAGGTCATCAATGTATACAACAACAATGTATTTGATGAACTGAAGGTGTGTGCGGCCACCTTACGTAGCTGGGGTCCCATGCAGGATAGTTGGGGTGCTTGTCTGCCTGCACGGCGATGTACGCCACAAACACCACCAGAAGCATCAGCGGGCTTATGATGAGCCAACAAGCCCTCCAGAAGATGCTGGGCCTTCTGCCCGTCATGGTTTGGATGTCCTCGCTAAAGCTGTACAGGAAGAGATTGAAAGAAATGTATGGGAGAAATGTACTATATGTTTAAAAGAAAGTATGATCATTATCTTCGCCTATATAGATGAATGAAAATAAGTGTGGAGAAACGCAGTCAGAAATGGATGACATGTATAAACTTTAGATGTTTAGCGCCCTCAATGTGGTTTGATTGTCAGGGCTACCCTGAGGAGAAAAGTACAGATGGGACGTTCCACAGAAGCTCTATATTGAGGTTTTCCAGGGTCGGGTGACTTAAACACTCCTGTACACATCTTGCCGACACCGAGATGAACCTTGCTTACTATGTTGACCAAACGGTTCCCCAAAGTAGTTCTGTACCTTCCCCCAGTCTCTCTACATCTGGCAAGTCTCCCCCGCATGGCTAGTGGAGATCATAAATATTCTCTGACAATCGAGGGTGTAGGCACACACACTCTGGTCTCTTTTTCTCTATTCTACTTACACTTATGTTTAATTAGTTAACGTTACATTCAAAGTTTAATCATTGCATACTTTATGAGTGGATTCCACAATCATAAATTGTGGTATTGTTTTCAATTGGTTGAATGAATGTTCATTGTTTGAGTAGAAGTGATTTTCATTGTGCTCATACATACATACATACATGATACATCTTTATGTTGACTCATATTTGGTACAGGTACATTTGTTTTCTTTGATTTGTTGCTTTACTCAAGATTGGTATTTGTTATATGTGTAAACTACCTCAAGTCAGTGATTTAGTTTGTAGATAAGATGTGCTGCAGAAGTGTAATGGTATGTCCAGCCGGTGGGGAGCTGGGGAAAGTGCCACAGGGGAGATGCCTAATCTTTATGTCCAAATAAGTAAACAATGCATAGGTTATTGTGATTAGTGCATGTAGGAAGAAACCACAAAGTGAGCAAATATAACATGAAGTCTGGGCCAAGAATATCAGTTCTTTGCAAACCAACTCGGCTTTTGGTATTACTTGTTTACAAGTGATACTAAAAGTCTTGAAACTTGGTCTTTCTCGATCGCTCTCATTTTGTTAGTGCGGTTTATCCACGAGAAATGCTACAGGAAAACGAAACCATTACCGCTTCAGTCCGTACACGAACACCACGCCGATGATCTCGAAGAAGGCGATGATGAGGAACGGAACGGAGCCCACGTAGCTGTTGAAGACCTCCAACCAGTAGTTCCCAGAACCCAGGGTGAAGATCAGAGACATCAGGAAGGACACCACGCAAACTATGGCTGAAACACAGAGGTTTAAATACATGACCGGTACAGATTAACAAATGTTTTACCACAATGATTAGTGTATTGTGAGAAATAAATCATTCCTTCCCATTTGGGGCTGTTTGAATTTGATATGTACATATACTATGGACTCCTCATACCCATTAACTAACCCCTAAAGAAAACGAGTGAAATGTACCAGATGCTGACCGACGCCTACCTGTGAAAAGCCACCTGGGCATCCACTTTGGGACCATGTTCAGTTCCAGGAGGGGGTTAAGGACGCCCTCCAAGTTTCCGAACATGCTGGAGAGGCCCAGGCTGAAGAGCATGACGAAGAACAGCACGGCCCAGACCTGAGAGCCCGGCATCTCTATCACCGCCTCGGTGAACACAATGAACGCCAGGCCGGTACCAGACGCACTCTGAGAGAGGAGGACCAACACGTAACGTAACCCGTACCCAATTTCACAACAAGGGAAACTAAGTGAACTTTGAACATTTTACACACAAAAAAAGTATCTGTTGAATGCAATAACAATTAGCTCATCGATACCCGTCTGTCGGTACCTGGTCAAGGAATGTTTGAAGGTCACAGGGTCTAAGGTTCAACTGGGAAACCTCATTCGGCCATGTGCTGTTCAGATCCAACAACCACTGGTCGTAGTTGTCCAGCGTTATGTTGTGGTCTTCAATCTCAAAACGGTTGTTCAGAGCCAAGATGTTGCTGTAATGAAAGAGCAATGTATATTGTTTTGTTCACATGAACAAACAAAACTATCTCGACCAAAAGGACCACACTTATAAAAGCTGGAATTTGCAAACATCACCATAGGGTTGGGCTAATGTTACAACAGCATGCATGTGCATATACCTTTGTAGACATCTGACGTAGTTGCTGTTGGCTTTGAACCCCAAGATGGCGAAAACCGAGATGGAGGCGTAGAGGGAGGTGGCGCTGTTCACTAGACCAACCACCACAGTGTCCATCTCACAGTTGTTACTGACGCAACAGAAAACAGACCAGGCGAGATGAGAAGTATGATGAGATGTAAGCGATAATGTGTTTTTCCAAAATATGCTTGTATACATGGAGCAGGCTTGTTTACATGTACAGTTTGCCTGACACATTTTTCACAATATAACACAAAAGGGAATGAGTAGGATTTCATCTATTAGGTGATGGTCGGCAGTAGATTACTGTATTGTTAGCTTGCAGAGAAGTAGCATGTAATAAACATGGGATTGTATATTCCACGAGAATGATTTGGCGTTATGAACTCTTCAAATCATTTTAAAGGTGCTGTAGGTAAGATTCGAGAGTTTTAACGAAAGAGCAGAAGGAGTGGAAGAGAGTTTTTGAAACAAAAACCAAAATCCCTAAGTTTCTTCACCATTGAGACGTGTTGCATGAGTTCACACACCTGTGATTGACAGTGTGGTAGAAAATGTATTTGTGAGCTGTACTGGTCTTAACTTAAATAAATAACCATGAGCTTTGTCACAATGCAACATGTCAATTCATTTCTAAACTTAACTCCAACTACAGGCTCCAAAACAAATATCCTCGAACATGGTTACAAACAATCTCTCTGTATATCTTTCAATGTTTATCCCTCTCTCTCATCATCTCTCTCTCTTGTCTGCTCTCTCATTCAGCTGAATTAGATCAACTACACTGCTTTGCTATAACAAGAGGCTTCAAGTGTTCCTCGGCGAGGAGGATGGGATGGCCAACTTGATCCACGGATGGTCCTGCAGCAACGAGGTCAACCACTCGCGGCAGGAGTCTGGGACTCTAGAGATACCTCATTCTTTAGTGTGAGTTTAAGAGAATGAGAGCGCCTGGATGCTGATAGAGGCCTCAGTGGAGTCAACATAGCATCCTGACTAAAATAAGGTAAGAGAACACTCTTGAGTGTAGCAAAGTGAGAGTTGATCCAAGTGGGTGACTTGGTCCAAGTCTGGGTCTTAGGCCCAGCCTTTTCACATCGACGGGTGTATCGTATATTCTGGGAATGATTAGGTAACGATTCTAGGAATCGTATTCAGTGGTTCTCGGAACTGCATTGATAAATTAATGAATAAATACATACAGTAAGGTAGTTAAATGTATAAATAAAGATAAAAATAAAAATATATTTATATATAAATGAAAACAGGTGTATAAAGATAAATAAATAAATATATATATATACACACATACGGTAACTAAATATAATTAATTAAGAATAAATAATTGACAGGTAAACTTAATTAAGAATAAGGGGTGTCAAAATTCATGTCAATACATTTTAAATAAAGGTTGTGGAGAGAAAAATAGGCAACCCTCCTGGCAGTAAATCAGCAGTAGATAAATAAGACAGATAGCTATACAGATTCTCACAGCACATTTCTCTCACTAAAAGCTGATGGATGGCTATGCCTTTCGACTACTGGAAAGTAAGACAAGGGTCAACGGCAGCCATATTGCCATTCCTGACCCGTGACCTTTGACCCTAGACAGATGACAGACGTGCAAGACGAAATAAACAAGATTAAAAAAAAGGTTATAAAGATTGTGTTTTGCTGAAAGTATATAGGATTGCTGACTTTGGAGAGTTGTAGCTGGAGAAGACGATCAGACCACCAAAGGCCACGGAGAGGGAGAAGAAGATCTGGGTGGCAGCGTCCAGCCACACCTGGGGGTTCAACAAGGTCTCCCACTGATGGAGAAACCACCACCACGCCATATGGAGAAGATCAGACACACCGAGTACCTGACACCGTTTCATTCTTATTTTTTTAACAACCGGATGGGTAGTGAGTAGTTGAAAAAATGTGATTATTATGTAATTAGATATATACCATGACCCAGGTGATTACTCGATTCTGATTGGCTGGAGAGGTGTGCATTATTTTTCTATACATCCACGGCCATGACGCTAGCAGACTCATTACCGGTCTAAAAATGAATGTGCTGAACGAAACATTAATAACTGTCAACTTGGGCCGTACTGGGGGGGGGGGGGGGGGGGGGGGGGGGAGATTAGAAAGCTTCTCCGTTGCCATGTCGTTACTAAGGTCGTCTCTATTTACTGGAGTAATAAGGTAATGTTGCCATGTTGTTACCAAGGTCGTATCTATTTACTGGAGTAATAAGGTAATGTTGCCATGTCGTTACTAAGGTCGTCTCTATTTACTGGAGTAATAAGGTAATGTTGCCATGTTGTTACCAAGGTCGTATCTATTTACTGGAGTAATAAGGTAACGTTGCCATGTCGTTACTAAGATCGTCTCTATTTACTGGAGTAATAAGGTAACGTTGCCATGTCGTTGATCGTCTCTATTTACTGGAGTAATAAGGTAACGTTGCCATGTCGTTATTAAGATCGTCTCTATTTACTGGAGTAATAAGGTAACGTTGCCATGTCGTTACTAAGGTCGTCTCTATTTACTGGAGTAATAAGGTAACGTTGCCATGTCGTTACTAAGGTCGTCTCTATTTACTGGAGTAATAAGGTAACGTCCGCATTCCATATGAATCTCATGTTAACTGACATTAGGCATTAGTCAGACCCATATATTTCTCCGGTCATTTGCCGTTTGTTTACAGGCACACACAAAAGTAGTGCGAGCTAAAAGTTGTACTTTTGAGACAGAATTACCCCCAAATATGTGTCAACACCCTTATATTGTTATTGATTCGTAAGTGGCCATGGTATAAGCGGGATAACCCACTCCGAGGTGTGCATGGATCGAAAAATAATGCACTTCACAGAGGCAAACCGCCCTCTGCTTCGCGTCGGGGGGTTCTTAGCCCCCGCGATGTGCATTATTTTCCGATACATGCACACCTCGGAGTGGTTTATCCCTTACATATTGAGAACAAAATATGAAGGTAATGACATTAATACACACATACACAAACATATCTGTTCAACTTAACATTGGCAAATAGCAATAACAAAAATTATTTGAATGGGAGGCGCAGATCTAGAGCAGTGGCTCGTTAGAATGGGCCTTAATCACATAATTGCCATCTTGGCAACTAGTGTTTAGAACCAAGATGGCCACTATGTGAATAAGGCCCATGAGAGTTTGGTGAGATAACAGATGACTTTGAGAGCAGTTACCTGTGGGGTGAAGAGGTACAGCAGGCCATCTGTGGCCCCTGGCAGAGTGAGGGCACGTACAAGGAATATCGTCAGAACCACGTATGGCAAGGTGACCGTCAAGTACACAGCCTGGGAGGAAACGGTGGTCAAAAGCCTTTTCCTTAAACCCATAAATGCAACACCAGCAGCAGGGGTCTATTCAAACATATGTTGACGAATGAAAAATAAACACAAACCGACGCCACCCACTGCGCCCACCTTTCCGATGGTCTCGATGCCCCTGATGAAGCAGACGTAGATCACACACCAGGCGGTGGCCAGGCAGACGACCAGCGACCACTGCAGAGAGCCGCTGGTCTCGATGTCCGGGGTGATGTTCAGGGTCTGGCGGTACCAGAAGTAGTTCACCGGTGTGCTCGCCACACACTCCGTGTTGTAGGCTGTCGGTGAAGCAGAACACATTCATACCAATCACACTGGATCCAGTGGATCCCTTCTTCCGTGTGTGTTGGATGATTTGCTTCAAAATGATCTTTTAGTGGTCTTCTGTGGTCATCGCTGTACTAGCAACAGTGCTTTAATTAAATGTGTTTTTCTCATTTGAGTAGATGCTTTTATCCAAATGTGTAGATATGTCATGAAGGAGCGGTTAAGGGGAAGCATACGCGCCGATCACGTGGGTGCTCCGAAAAGGCTTGATTTGGGCACCCACGGGCAAAAACATAAATTGGCACCTATGGCGGTTAGGCATCTTGCCCAACGATTTCTTTACAGGTACACTTTGTGAACATTGGGGTTCGAACCCAGAACCAGTTGGCTGGCAATCAAACAACCCAACTAGACGATCCTGCCCCCTGCCTACCTATACCAGATAGATGAGCATCTGTAGAAAAAGAAAATATAAAATGCAGAACATTTCAAATGACATGACTAGTTAGTTCCCCATCCCCTGCCTACATGTGAGGTTGATGTCGAGGGGGCACTGGCTCCAGGGCAGGGGGCTCTGGAAGGAGTGGAAGAAGTACCACAGGATCCAGGCCACGATGGTGTTGTAGAACAAACACACCAAGAAGGACACCACCATCGAGGCAATACCTGCACAGATAAAATAACAGTATTATAGAAGCAAACCAAAAAAAAAAGTTCACCCTCCATCAGAATGAACTCTGCAATACGAGTTCTTGACATTAGTTAGTTACATAATGACCAAGGCTAATGACAAATGCTCTTCAGGGATGTCTGGGAGGAGAATGAAGCAACAGGCAACGGGAGGAGTGTAAAAAGGTCTCCCAATACGTATTGTAGTCAGATGTGGCCATCTGATTAAAACCTCTTAAGGTTTATCATTTTGCCCGTGGTGGACTTGTGGATTAGGACGTAAATTCATCCATGGTGCGTCCTTAGAAACTGGCGAAGGATCAGGTCTGGTTCGGCAACAAAAGGAAGTACAGGCCTACTGGCAGCTGATCAGAAGGAGAAGGACTGGCCTAGAAATAAACGGACCACGAGATGGCGTAGGAGATCTCAGCCGCTGCTTCATTGGTAAAAAAATAAATAAATTAAAATGTTACGATAGGTTAGGGTTTGTTGAAGAGTGCAGCATTGTTTTAGCGCCCTGGGGTTGGGGGTAGGCCTAAAATATGCAAGACACACACACACACACACACACGTTGTGTTGACATAACGTTCCTCGTTAACCAACCTACCGACTCCACCCAGGAAAGGGGAGATGGAGGTCCAGACGCCGACACTGCCCATGCGGAGCCGCTGACCGATGGCCAGCTCCAGGTAGAGCAGCGGAAGGCCCTCAAATACCAGGGCTATCAGGTAGGGGATGAGGAATGCACCTGGGTGGGGGACGGGGGATAAGATGGTGTTTATACAAGATAAGAGAGATGGTTTTCTGATCCTATTCTAATTGTGTTTGTATGTGAAAAAAACAAGTAAATTAATGTTTTATTTGATTGTACATGGCAGAGAATGCATTAGGTACTTGATTTTGGTCTAAAGATTGGTCTAACTTTGTATTTGAGCTTTGTTGCAGAAGATAGGCTACTCATATTGAAATCTATCAAAGTGACATCATGTCCCTCTGTATCCATTGGGGTTGAAAAATTCAGTCCACACTATGGGGTTAAACCCATTCTCAATGTTGCATCAGTTTGACACATGCGAGACAACAAGTATGGAAGCCAGCACATTACAGAAACACTTGAATAAGCCAACACAGGAGCCGCATTTCTAAAGCCACGCCGCTGAAGAAAAACACAAATGCAGTCCTAGTTAAAAGGTAAAATGCTGCTCACCTCCCCCGTGGATTTGACACAGGTACGGAAAGCGCCACACGTTGCCCACTCCCACCGCAAATCCAATGCAGGACAGCAGATACTCGGCCTTGTTTGCCCATTTGGGCCTCTCCTGGGGTTTAGCCATCTTACACCTTCCTTCTCGGCAGACAGAGATGCAGTGAGGGCTTCAGGTTCCAAATGCCTTCCACTTAACAATGGAAATGTACCAGTGAGGATCGGCGTACCAAGGCTCGGTTTAATGGATAACCGAGTTAAGCCTAACAGCTGCAGTGCCCCAGACAGCATTAGAGGTTTGCCATTGAAGAGATAAAATATAACACAATAAGGTGTGTTTTTTTTAATTATAGATTTTATTGGTGTCCTGAGGGCACATTGACATACAAAATACAATGGTTAAATGTGTTACCAACCAGAATGCACCATGTGATTTATTTATTTTTGGTTTGCCGACACTGTTTGATAGCTGGTTTACAGCCTCACCTGGCCTGAGTCAGACTGATGAGGCGCTGGGGCCGGGGTGAGGCTGCACACCTGTGGTACATGAGCAATCACGGCACCCAGGATAAACCAGCTATCACCACACACACTCACACACTCAGGAGAGAGCCACTGTCATGGCAGCATGTACCGTCTGCTCGGTGTCTCCAATAAATGCATCTTCAAATCACAAACAACCCGTGTCCTGTGTCGGAGGGCCCCAGCAAAAGCCACTTAGGTGGTGTGCGGCAAGAGTTCACTGCTACACTAAGCTAATGAAAACTGTGTTTTGCCATGTCTCGCATGAGAAAAGCTGTGGCAGTTTCAAACACACCATGTCTCCCCATAAACAAATGACAAATCATTTCACGGTGAATTACTAAACAATGACCAAAAAAAGATTACTACCAAAATAATAACCGACATTACAATGCTCCTATGCTTCCAAAACGGAGGCGGTCATTGCGATTTGACATGATGTACATTCCCTTTATAGCCTTTTTACCCCAATTCAGGGAGAGGATCTGGTTCAGGCATCCCAGCAATCTTTACAGCTGCTGTTGTAAAACCAATTTTGTTGACACATCAACAGTAGACTGATTGTATTCAGTGTGAATGATTTACATGGAAATGCATAGAGATTGTAGTGGTACGTCCCTAAACAAATGCTAAGGGATGATGGAATTGTCTCTAGCAATCATTTCTTATTGTGCAAAACCCCGGACAATCCAACCCCACCACTGCCCCTTGAAAATATCCCCGACTTGCATGAAAGGACCACGACAAAGTTGTATTAAAATAGGCATTTTATTCACCAGTATGACAACATGGCTAAATCTTGACGCTATATGGCACGTTATTGGTGGTGAACTGGTCTTTGTTCTTCCTGCAGCGGACATAGATGAGCCGGCACAGGGCGTAAAACGGGAGGAAGAGAGTGGGGACCCCGGCCAGGACCACGATGACAGCGTTGACCCATGAAGGGTACGGTAGCGAGGCCAGCACGGGGAATTTCTCCTGCAAGGACGAGCAGAGTACAGTATCAGCTATTAGACATAGACATCTGTACATAGATGGATGATATATGTGATGATAAATGATAGTGAATGGATGAGTGGGGATAGATGGATAGATATAGATGAATGGATGGATAGATTCATTGATGGATGGATGGGTGAGTGGGGGGTAGATGGATGATAGATATAGATTGACAGAAGGATATATATATATATATATATATATATATATATATATATATATATATATATATATATATATATATATATATATATATATATATATATTAACAGCTTTGTTGAATACTCGATTCTGATTGGTCAATTATGGCATTCTACAGTCTGTTGTTTCTGAATAGCAGACCATTGCTCTGGACGCTATTTCCAACCGTAGAATCTGGACTACTTTTTTTACGGAAGCAATTCAATCATTTTTAAAACAATAAAATATTTGTTATGTTTTGTGTCAAATTATTGATTTCTTTAGTAAGTAGGCATGTAATAAGTGGGTCCTCCGTGTCCTGCATCACCCTGTCAAGGTTTATTTCGCAATAATGACCGGCTCGCTGTACATTCTCCCTTACATAGGATAGACTTATCTGATGGAGGATAAGTAGATAGACCGACAGACGCATCAGTTGAAAGATGCAGAATACAGTTGAATGAATGTGAACTGACGACGGGAGACTCATTCTGCTTACATATCCGGGGTCCCAGACTAAGTAGGTGAGGTCCTCTTGGATTGTGGTCACCAGGTAAAAGAGGAAGATGACGAGGACTATCAGGGGGCTGATAAACCTCCATGTGGCCTGCCAGTAAAAATTGGGCTTATGCCCAACCATGAACTCCATGTCCTTGTTGAACCTGAGGCAGAAAAAAACAAGCCATGTCAAGAATATGGAGAAACACATGTTGGTGTTGTTGTTGATGATGATGATGATGATGATGATGATGATGATGATGATGATGATGATGTTGGATGAAGCCCAAGGCGCTAACCTGTCTATGCCGTAGATGTAGACGATGGCTATCATCTCGAAGAAGGCGATGGTGAGCAGCGGAAGAGATCCGGCAAAGTTGTCAAAAAGAGCCAGCCAGTAATTCCCTGAGCCCTGTGCAAACAGGATTGCGATGACAAAGGCCACTGCACACACGATACCTGAAACACACATCGGTTTCCATTCAGTTAAAATCGGACCACCTGCAAAGACCGTCGAGTGAAAAAAAAAAAAAAAAAGATCCATTACCGGTTAACAGTCCATGGGGCCATTTCTTAGGGAAGATCTTGAGGTCCTTCAAAGGGACCACGACCCCTTCAATGTTTCCGAACATGGTGGAGAGCCCCAGGCAGAAGAGCATGATGAAGAAGAGGATGGACCAGATGGGAGAGATGGGCATCTTGGTGATGGCCTCGGTGAACACGATGAAGGCCAGACCGGTCCCCTCCACGCCCTGGCCAGAGAGAGCGAGAGAGAGAGCGATGCATTTTGGTTACTTATATAATTATAATGCAGCAAATGACAGAAGGAAACGTCAACAAAAGAGGGATTGACAATTCAATGCTTCGTGTCAGTTTGGCATAGTTACCTCGCTGAGCAGTCTTTGCATGTCACATTTGGTGAGGTTTAAAGCCTGGAGAGCGTGTGGCTGACTGGCGGTGAAGTGGTCGATGACCGAGTCAAAGTTGTCCTCGGTGACGCTGCCTTCCGGGAGGCTGAAGGCGTCTAACAACGCCAGGATGTTTCTAAGTAGACATATTGTACATCAAAAAATAGGTTTATTTTTGTTCATTATTGTGTATTATATATATCATTTTAACTTTCATCTCACATTGAGGACACATATACTGTAAATAGTTGTATGTAACAAAAAGCATGACCCCAAAAAAAAATAGTTTTAACAGAGTGAACATCGAATGTACACAGACTGTATTTTCCAATCACTTCCCATAGGACTCAAGTCTGTGAAAATTCAAAAACATTATTTTGCGTCACGGCTTTGGGCTTTTATGCAACAGTAGTTTAGTTTTAGCTCAGTAAATAGCTCACCCATTGACACACTCGTCGAACTTCTCGGTCGCCCGGAAGCCGATGATAGAGTAGATGACCGTGGCGGCGTAGACTGACGTACAGCCGGTGATGACGGACAGAATCACAGCGTCTTGTTCACAGTTGTTGCTGAAATGGAAGAAAGGGGAAAGAAAAAGCAACTGTGTTTGTTGCAGGCATCATTTGGAAACTGAATCTGAATTTATCACGGAGGTGGTATCAAGACGAGATAAGATGTACTTTATCAATCCCAGAGGAAATGACAGTAATAATCAGTATAAATGGATACAAATCTGAAATCGAGTGTATGTACAACTCTATGACAAAATATATCCCCAATATAAGTAGTGGAAATGTAAACGGAGGGTTACATTGAGTACAATGTATGAGAAAGAGAAAAGGCTACTTCACAATGTTCTCACATTGTGAACGCATGGTGAAGGAGGTGTTCACTGCTTACTGAATAGGGTTGTAGCTGGAGAAGGAGATCAGACCCCCCCACGCCAACCCGAAGGAGTAGAAGACCTGAGCCCCCGCGTCCATCCAGGTTGTGGGGTTCATCAGCTCGTTCACCTGCGAGTGGTCCCACAAAGTGGTCACATGTTCGTTTTTGCTTTTATATTTTGCTTGCTCTTATTCCAACCATAATACCCACAGTCACACAAACAGTTCAGCCGTGATTGTCCCCAAACCCTTACCCATTGGCTTTAACCACAGTAAAAGAATACCTAAACCATCTTTGAATGATTAACTTCAGCTATTTGTAACACCTATTTAAACATTCAAAAGTGATCACTTTGTAGCCAAATGGACACCAGTTAAGATAATGCCCACTTTTACCGTATACATCAATTTAAACATCCTAAATGTCACATTTCAATGTTTGTCCACACTTAAGAATCACTATTCTTTAAATAGTCAAGCATTCAAGGAAGGATTTATTGAAATACGAACTGATTTACAAAAATGTAATTATTGTAACTCACGTCCGGTGTGAACAGGAACTTGATTCCACTCAGGGCTCCTTTCAGGGTCAGACCGCGGATAAGGAAGATGGTGAGGACGAAGTACGGCAGGGTGGATGTGATGTACACTGCCTGATGTCACATGAAAACGGAAAAATACCAACAAGATACTTTGGAACATGTAAACAAGGGGTAGCAGTGCTAATATTACTGATATACCTCTATGTATTGCGCCATATAACTAATTCACTTAATCACTTAACCACTCACTAACTAGTTAATTAACCCTACAAAAAAAAAAGAGTTGGGCTGTACAAAGACAGTCTACTCGATCTCCGCTCCTCCTCTGCAATACTGTTTGCGTGTTTAAATGTGTTTGTACTTCTGGCTGGGAAAGAAAATGTCCGACCTTGCCGGTGGATTTGATGCCCTTGATGCAGCAGACACAGAGCACGGACCAGGCCGCTAGCAGACACAGCACTATGGGCCACTGGATGCCACCGGACTCGGATATGGTGGGCGTACTGTTCAGGGTGACGCGGTACCAGAAGTAGTCCACCGGTGAACTCTGCTCACACTCTGGGACCAGGCCTGCAGTTGGAGCAAAGTTGGTGACACGGTCCCCAGCAGATGTGTGTGTGTGTGTGTGTGCGTGTCAATATGCATTGTTTGTGTGTAAAGTTTGTCTGTGTTAAAATGGGTTATGAATGGGAGGTGAATTACAGTATTTTGTGTGGCAGTGAGTGTAATTTAAACATGTTTGTAGTGTGTGGGTTTCGATATGTTTGTGTGTGTGTGTGTGTGTGTGTGTGTGTGTGCTTTTCAACTGTGCATGTTTCAACTGTGCATGTTGAATCAATACATTTCAATTCAAATGGAGCATTTCCCATTTATTGTGTTTGCATCCATATGTGCGTGCGTGTGTGTGTGTGCACCCGTGTGTGTCCAGTAGGCCTACCTGTGCCATCCTCATTCAGGGGACAGTGGTTCCACGGCAGGGGGTCCTGGAAGGAGTTGCAGAGGTACCAGATGATCCAGGCCATGATGGTGTTGTAGTACAGTCCAACCATGAAGGACACCAGCATCGACGCAATACCTGGACACAAAGACCCGCACTGCATTCAACATACACTAACTCTCCAGAACATGGTGGGGGGGTGGGGAGAAGTGGACCAGAATAAAACAGACAAATAGAGACAATTCCCTGGAGGGATGTATACCTGGATGGGCATGTTTTATTCTTGAGAAACTTTCTAGTTCAGTTTTAATGGAGTAAATAACTGCAGTAACACAGCTTCTACATTTTGGAAAGGCTTTCTTTCTTTCATTTTTCAAATGGCGTATATAATATAAGTGGATTGAAATAGAGGGGGAATAACAAGGCATATGGGTTTTGCAGTAGCCACTGGAAAGGCTTTCTAATGGAAATAATATGGGTCCATTAAAGATGCAAGGGCTGGCCGTTCACGTACCGATCCCAGTGAGGTAAGGATTGATGGATGTCCAGACGCCGATGGTTCCCTTCCTGAGGCGCTGACCGATGGCGAACTCCAACAACAGGAGTGGCGTTCCCTCCAGGACCAGGAGGATGAGGAAGGGGATCATGAAGGCCCCTGAAACACCACAGACATCTGGGTGAGTGGCTTATTGTGACATATTATGCGGTGCACTGTACAAAAAAAAACAACAACACATTTTTGTTGTGACGTTGAAATGTAACGCCCTGCTAAGACACAGAGTGAAATCTGTAATATCATGGGTTAGGGTTAGGTTAGGGTTAGGGTTAGCTTATTGTGACTTAGGTAAGTGGCTTATTGTGACTTATTTTGCAGTACACTGTACAAAAAACAACAACACACATTTGTGTTGTGACGTAATGTAACGCCCTGCTAAGACACAAATTGAAATCTCTAATATCATTTTTTTAAATCAATATCATCTTCATCTTTTTTTTGTTACTTTTCGTGACCATGGGGGGAATTAGTAGGAATTATACATCTTGTGAACGCTTGTTATTTAACTGCAGTACCCTGTTTGGCCACACGATGTCACACGCGAAAGACGCACCTGGTTTATGTGCGTTTTTTTTTTTTGTTCAAACTTGTACCAAGTCAAGTGTCGTGGGTTAGGCATTATTATAGTCTACTGGAAATATCTAGGGCAAAGCAAATGATTAATTACAGCCATGTGTCGTTTTAGTTGTTTTTTTTTCTCACACGTCAGGTCAGTGTTAGTTCTGGGCCAAATCACCATATTTGCGTTTGGCCCGAAGCCTTAAAAAAAAAAGAAAAGAAAAAAAAAAAGTCTAAACTTTAAGGGTTACTGTTGAAATAACATCAAAAGTAACGAAAGCAACCCCTTAAACGTTGAGGTTGAGGTTTGAGGTTTCCCCCAGCTTACCTCCTCCATGACTTTGACACAAGTACGGGAAGCGCCACACGTTCCCCAGTCCGATGCAGAACCCGACGCACGTGAGAATGTACTGCGCCTTGTTGTCCCATTTGGGTCTGGACGAGACCCCCCCCTGCAGCTCCTTCTGCACCTCCTGCTTCTCCAGCTCCTCCAGCTCCTCATGAGAGAGGATCCGATCATCCAGGCCCGGATTGGGGAGCACCAGGACCAGCTTCATGGCTGCTGGTGCTGGCGTGTTATAGTTACCGGTATATGTGCACATTAGTCCATAGTACTACTACTATCCACCCCCCCCACCCCCCCCCCCCCCCCCACACACACACACACACACACACACACACCTGTACAGTAGCCTGCGCAATAGGGCAGATGACCAAGCGAGATATAAAGCCTCAGTGGAGCTTATCATGACAGGCTCTGTTAACATTTAATAGCTAGACTGGATATGTGTATGTGTGTGTATATATATATATATATATATATATATATATATATATATATATATATATATATATATATATATATATATATATATATATATATATATATATGTATATATATATATATATATATATTACGACGGAGTATTAGAGCCACATTAAGACTTTTTTTCCCATTAAATTACGAGAATAAAGTCGTAAATATTTAATTACTTACGAGAATAAAGTCGTAAATCTTTAATTAATTACGAGAATAAAGTCGTAAATATTGATTACATTACGAGAATAAAGTCGTAAATATTCAATTAATTACGAGAATAAATAAATAAATAAATTTCGTAAATATTGAATTAATTACGAGCTTTTAGACCTAAAATGTTGAATTTGCCCGGAATTGTCATTTAAGGGCTTCACTGCTTGGCTTCCGGCTGAGCTATCAGAGATATGTCTGCTTGTAAAGGCTGCATGAGCATCTCTTGGTTTCATTAAAAAAAATAATTACGTCGCTATCATTTTCCGTTCGGAAATAGACGCTAAAGAGTCCAGCAATACCTCGACTTCTGAAACAACATGTAACACACGTTAACCTGTAGGCTGCCTTAAACCTGGGTTTGCTCAGTGAGCACAACCGTATAATAAACGTTTAACGTGTAGCCTAATAGTGTAGCCGTAATGAATTCAATATGTACGACTTTATTCTCGTAATTAATTCAATATGTACGACTTTATTCTCGTAATTAATTCAATATGTACGACTTTATTTTCGTAATTAAAAAATTCAATATTTACGACTTTATTCTCGTAAAAAAAAAATCTTAATGTGGCCCTAATACTCCGTCGTAGCAATCCAATTTGTTACTGGTCATAATTTTAATTTCAGATATTCAAAATGAAAAACCATTCCACGTAGGCCTATCCATAATGCAATTTTGGATATCCAAAATACACACTGTTACAAAATACACACTGTGACACACATGTAGTAAAACTGTCTTGGAAACGGGTGGAAAAAGTTGAAAAGTTGTCTCAAACCCCCATTAAAGTTAGTTTTGACTTGTGCAATCAAAGTTGTCTAGATATCTTGAAATACAATTCCTATAGTGAGAATGTTATTGTGGATATCTTGAATTGCCATTCTGACTAGTGAAAATACCATTTTGACTAGGAGGAAGGCTATTATGGATCTACAATGTAATTATAGATAGGAGTGTGGTTTGATTAAATGTTAAAACGGCTTGCCATAGAAGCTTTATCTGTCGGAAAACATTTTTTTTTACGACAGACCCTGTGACCATTATTTAATTAATTATCAACTAATGATTAGGCAGATAAGTGTGGTAGTTGATTAATTATAAGTAATACTTTTCCAAGTTTAGTCATTTATCACATTGCATTTGAAAGAGTTCAAAATGAATGTGCTTTTATTTGAGGGTATTCTGATGATGAGAAATACAATAATAATAATTTAAGTAGCCTAAGCTCATTACACCTATTACATTACAACCTCTTAATGCTGAATAAGGCATATTAAATAGGATTTAACATTTAAAAGATTTATAACATTTAATATTGGATTATCATAGGACAAAATAATTTAATTATACATGCATTCACAACAACGTGCAAGTGTTTTCTTTCTCTGCAAACATGCCAGTAAATATTATAATATATAAAATATGAACAATAATAAAAACAGTCAACATTTGCCCCATCAATCCATGCGTAAAAAAAATCCCTGGGAAACTTTTGGATTCTCATTTCTCGCTCATTTGTATTTTGCTGGAAACGGTTTCGACCGTGTCTGCAAAGTTATCCTTTTGCTTGCATAAGTTGTTCCGGATGAGTTTGTAGAAAGCATACACTGGGATAGATAAACTGGGTACTCCAGCTAGGATGAAGATGATGACATATATCCAGCCGGGAAACTGACGTTCTGCCAGTGTCGGGAACACCGCCTGTGGATTCAACTGAACGTCAGGACCAAGAACAGAAATTTGCCACGCCCATAAGGTGAATAAAAACATCCTGCATGTTAGCTAACCCAAACAAAG
The DNA here is from genome assembly GCA_030340625.1 of Merluccius polli. Taxonomy (NCBI): domain Eukaryota; kingdom Metazoa; phylum Chordata; class Actinopteri; order Gadiformes; family Merlucciidae; genus Merluccius; species Merluccius polli. Next base: position 3,492 of record JAOPHQ010000331.1, on the reverse strand, counting down.
GTCGTACATCGTTATCACCACATCTATGCATCATTGTTTATCTCAATTATATCCCAACATAAACTGTTGTTTTTTTTGTTCTTTTCAGAGATTGAAAGAATACTGACCGCATCTTGGTCCCACACCAGGTAGGTGAGATTTTTGGAAACTTGGTTCACCATGTAAAAAACAAAGATGAAGGCCATGATGAGGGGGCTGACTACACGCCACGTGACCTGCCAGAAGATGTTGGGTCTGTGGCCGATCATAAACTCAATGTCCTCGTTAAACCTGCCGGAGATAGCAGAGGGAAGGTTGAGGAGGGGAGACGAACAGATAGGCTATCAGAGCAACCTGGCACACCTTGCTTGTTGAGAGACAAGAAGGCCGCTGTATTACACATGCAGCCTTTAGCTTGTAAAACAAACAACAAAGATTGTTATTGTACAGCCGGGTTACTTCAATTGCTTGATTCCTACCTGTCTATGCCATAGATGTACACCACGGAAAACATCTCGCCGAAGGCAATGACCAGGAGGGGGGATAGAGCCGGCAAAAGTGTCGAAAAGAGCCAGCCAGTGGTTCCCAGAGCGCATTGCAAATATGAGTCCGAGGCCCCCGGACACAACACATGTTATAGCTGAGAGAAAAAAACAAAAACAGAACAGGATAAGAAGTTGTCGCTCATCATGTCATAAAATACAATTCAAGAGTTAACATTTGCTTCCTTCTGAGACATGAGACACACCTGTGAAAACTTCTTTGGGGCATTTCTTGGGCAGGATATTGAGGTCCTGCAAAGGGACCACGACACCTTCGATATTTCCGAACATGGTGGAGAGTCCCAGGCAGAAGAGCATGATGAAGAAGAGGACGGGACCAGAGGGGGGAGAAGGGCATCTTTATGATGGCCTCAGTGAACACGATGAAGGCCAGACCGGTTCCTTCCACCCCCTGGAGAGTGAAAACACCACCACCAAGTATTTTACCATTAAATCTCATTAAATCTGTGCGGTGAATCAATGTAGCTTAGTGTGACCTAGAATGTTTATAGTTGCTTTACTTAGATTCAAGGGTATTACTTCTCTTCGGTATAATTCTCTTTTTGTTATGACAGATATCATAAATGCCAGCAAAATATGCTCTCAAAACAATTGTGTTTATAGTAAACGGAAGGTGAATGAATAACTTCATTGCTGCACATTTCAATCGTTGTCCCAAAGCTACTGTATACAAGTCACAGAGCCGTGCTGTGGCTTAGAAGAACTATGGTTGCAGAAATTATTCTTAGGATAGATTATGCCAACTGAAGCAACAGGACGACACTGTGACATATTTTAACCTGCTTTTGGACAGAAAAAAAGGTTTGTTTTGTTGTTTGTTTCATCCTAGAAACAGAATACAACCCTGGCCTTGTCCTAAAATACTTTTATGTTGAATGTTTTTTGTATTGTATTTGACTGACCTGGCTAAGCAATGTGTGCAAGTCACAGGATTGAAGAGGCAGGCCTTCAATGATAGTAGGATTGGTGCTGTTTAAGAACTTCAGGACATCGTCGTAGTTGGCATCGGTGATACTGTTCTCAGGGTAATGGAAGGCATTTGTCAGCTCCATGATGTTGCTGAAATAGAAAACAGGCCATACAGGTCAGATCGGCAGTAATAGTAGTAGAAGTGTCAGTAGTAGTAGATAGTAGAGTAGTAGAGTAGTAGAGTTGATCCAAGGGGTAATTGCACCGTAAAATAATAATGCACCAAAAAATAATACAAAATGCAAACAAACAAAATGTACAAAATAAATGTGATGTGCATGTGGGATAAATATCAAGAAAGAGAAGCCACCCTCCAGTAGCCTACAGAACCGCACATTCTAAAACATGAATCTTCAATTTAATACGAAAACAGAATAGTTGTATACTATACACACAATATACAACAATTCCCATGGTGGTGGACATCATATTACAAAGGTTTGTCTCCGTGTCTGAATGCAGAGGGTATCCTCAACTCACCGGTCCACACAGTCGTCATAATTCTCCATGGCCCTGAAGCCAATGATGGAGTAGATGACAGTCGCAGAGTACACAGAGGTGCAACCGTTGATAATAGAGATGATAATGGCATCCTGTTCACAATTGTTACTATGGGCAGAGATACAAAGAAGAAACATCGCTTGTTAGGGGAGTGGTGAAGAGAGACAGAATTTTCCTCTTTAATGGGAGTTGTAGTTTGATGTAGTGACTTAATGAATGGGAGTTGTAACTCGATGAGGTAACTTACTGAATGGAAGTTGTAGTTTGACGTAGTAACTTAGAGAATGGGAGTTGTAGTTTGATGTACTTACTGCACAGAGTTGTAGCTGGAGAAGGAGATGAGGCCTCCAAAGGCCAGGGAGAAAGAGTAGAAGACCTGGGCACCTGCATCCAACCACGTAGTGGGGTTCATCAACTCGTTCACCTAGAGAGTAGTAGTAGTTAAAGTATGTAATACTGCCTACTGTCTGAATTACGGTCGGATAACACTCGTTATTTTTGTTTTGAAAGGTGTAGTTCTGATTTCAAACTTCAGGCAGTTTTGTTTTCACTAAAACGTGGATATGATAGGCGATCAAACTTCCCAAATGACCATATATTACATGGTCTTATATTCTTTTTTTTTTAAATTTCAAATGTAAAATGTAAAATACCCCACAGAGAACACTCACTCTATGTGATTATATGGCATATAATCATTTGTTAAAGGCCAAGGGGACAACTTGCTTTAACTTCTAATTATGAAATAAATGTTGATAGCACAGTGTAATGCTATAGAATAATGACACCATTGGGGTCAGGGTTTGGTTCTCTATAAGCCTCACTTTCACTATGCAATTCTGTCTGCCACATTTGGGCACAATTTTTCCCGGGAAATCGAATTTACGACTTAATGGAAGTGCGTCATTAACTCAATACATCACCAATAGTAACCCTAACCATAACCATCTCTAAACCTAATGCCTAAACTTAACCGTCGTCACCTAAAACCTAAACTTAACCATTTCTAACCTAATACCTAAACTTAACCATCTCTAACCTAATACTTAAACTTAATTATCTCTAACCTAATACCTAAACTTAATCATCTAACCAGCTAAAATTAGCAATTTATTAATGTCGACCTTTACCTAAATGTTAGTCTTGCATAGCCAGACCTATGTCCAGAATTTGTACCTAAATGTAAAACTACACATAATTTGCAACATAAATTGTGACATGGAGGGACTCAAACTCGAATTTCCCACATAAAAATCGTACGCACACTAACCAGTGCACCACTGAATTTTCACGTTCTCATTCATTATTTATGAGATGCCTTTGCCATTCTAGGGGAGAGAAAAAAAACAGTGATGTCATGTATTGTTGGTAGTGGGTTAGTCTCACATAGCCAGCCCTATCTCCACATTATCATTCTGGCATTGGGGGAAAAAACCCTTCTTGTTTGTATTGCCTGTCACCAATCACAATGGTCTTGGGC
>JAOPHQ010000330.1:52500-136364 GCA_030340625.1 Merluccius polli | reverse complement strand
CATGATGACATCATTTCAAAGTGTCCTTCCTGATGATGCCTATAACTAAATGGAACGTGGCAAAAGTGTGCTAAGATTACATGTTCATGTAAAATGCAGTGAAGTGATGTGCAGGATTGGCAACATGGTGCTTCTTTCTCTCCATGAATATATACAACCATTATTATTTTATCATCATTAGGTCGGATTGCAATGAGCATGATTTTTGCAATACATTTGTATGCTGTGTCATAGAAATCAATTTTTGAACACAAAGAGGTGTGCACACAACGTGAGCGGCCGATAATGCAAGGAGCCGAGACAATCAACGAAAGATCATATCGCCGCTGTATAAATTATTGGATGGTGTCCAGCACCCGGCGGTATTTCCTTGGTCACAAATAGTAGTAGCTGCAATCTGCATGTAACGCAGTGCCACAGGGGTCTGTAATGTACTGCCCTCTGATAGCTGCAAGGACATTGCAGACAAACTCCAGCTCAATGCCAATAATTATCAGTTGACAGGCCTGCCTGGGGTTGTTCACAGGGACCCTCAACCCTAACCTGGACCCCTTCCCTTTGACAGGAGGTTGCTAGGATTCCTTTCCCTTTAACTCATTGCAAATACTCCTTTAGGCTTCAGTGTTAGATCTAGCGTACCCAGAAAGCACTTTGTTTTTTGTGTAGAAGTTGGACACATTAATATTGAAATTCATGTTTCAGACTTTTTTTTTATTATTCCTCCCCATGTTCAACCACACAATTTGTGTAGTTTAAGATGATTGTGATTGCTGAAGCGTATTCCTAAATGTGTTTCTGTGGTTTTGGCCAGTGCTTAAAATGACATGCAGCCAACTGAATTCCTGAGTCTGGTTGTGCTTTATGTGTTGGAGGCCCCGTGGGGTTTTGGGCAAGGAGCAGGATACACAGCAGGTTGAAGTCAATGCACTCAGTCTTGTTTGGTCAGCGGTAGAGAGGATTACAGAGGAATGGAGCAAGTTTCTGCTCTAGATGGCCAAAAAAAACATAGTAGTAGTAGAAATAATAATGTTGAAGCTGTAAAATAATAGATTCATATAGGCCTGACAGTGGACTGGTCTTTGCAGTGGCATAGTTATGATTTAGGGGTCGGTTTTAGGTCCCTGTTATGGCAGAGAATATAAACTGTATATGACCCTGTTTAATTTGTCAAAGCAAAAGTTCCAGTTCCATTATTTGTTTTAAATAGTTTGCAGCATTACCGCATGTTGGCAGACAATATAAAGGACTTCAACATTTAGGTTTTTCCAATATTACAGATAGAGCGATATACAGTACCACTTCTAGTGACATCAGGACCTTTGACTGCTACCCTACACTCTCCAAAGACCATCCATTTGAGATGCTTGTCAGTGCAGAAATGCTCTACCTGCATTCTGTAGATGGGTCAAACTACAGTGGGGGCCAGAAAGAGGGGGAAAAGTATCACTCTTCGAGGTCGTTTAGAAACAGGTGTTTGGAGGGGCCTACTCTTGCATGTGAGGCATAACAAGCACAAGGGGGAGAGAGACACAAATTGACAGTGTTAAACTTATCCTCTTCACTGAGCCGTCAAATAGCCTCATTCTTACTCAATCTTTCATTAATGTCTTGTCTTGTTAAGATATCATATCTGTGGTGTACCACCCATGCCTTGTGCAGCATATAGAAAGCCATGTCAATACAGGTTAGTTGTACAAAATGGGCAGGTAATGTGCAAGGTAAACAAAAGCTTTGGACTGTTTGATTAGGCGGGAAGAGAGGCCAAAGTCTCTCCAGCAGAGGTTTTTACAAGGCTGGAGAAGGAAAATGCTGAGCGAGCGAGTGAGTGTGTGTGAGTGTGCGTGCTGAAACACAGACAACCCTCAAACCTGAACACGTATAGGAAAGCAGTAGGCACCTCTGTAATGGCACATGCTTTGCTGCTCTTGACACATCATATTTGAACGACATTGGCCAAACCTTTCTATTACACAATCTCTTCTGCCACACACACACACAGCACACATATTCAATGCAAGACATTCTTATGTAATTGTGGAGGGAGCCATCTTGTGATGAATCGTCATCGGGAGGATTTATGTAACCATGGGGTGTTGCACAGACTTGAGCTTGGTAGCAGAGGGGCGATGAAGAGGGCTATCTGGCCAACCTGCTGCTCCACAGTATAAATAGATCGATGTTGTAACTCAAAGACAGCTGAAATGTCACTCAAATTACAGACGTGCCAGCATGTCCAGAGCAAGAGTGTACTCCTAATGTACCCCCATCTGGAGCTCATCATACCGTGTATGTTGTGTTTTCTACACGTTTCATTCGTTTTGAAATTTCCAGCCATGCATTATTAATCCACAAATCGTAGGTGGTCACGGATTTTCTTAATTAAACAAACATTGGATTTGCCAGCCGGGTTCACTCCAACACCAAAAAAGAAATCCTCCCCCCCCCCCCCCCCCCCCCCCCCCCCCCCCCCCCCCCCCCCCCCCCCCCCCCCCCCCCCCCCCCCCCCCCCCCCCCCCCCCCCCCCCCCCCCCTCGGCTGAAAGGGAAACTGTGTCAGTAGAACAGACCTCGCGCCCAGCTGACTGGCAGGTGAGGTGGCGAGTCACAGGCAGGGCCGCACAGCAAGCGCCCAATGGAAAGAGAGAGTGAGAGGGGGTGGGTGGGGGGGAGGCAGTGGGGGGGAGGCGGTGGCGGCGGACGTTAGCCGCAGCGTTGCTAAGACAACCTCTTTTGAATGAGTGTTTTCATGGAATGTGGCCAGACGGCAGTTATATAACAGGGTGTTGGGAGGGGAGAGAGGCCCTGGATCAGCCAGGAGGCAGAGAGTGACAGGCAGGGTTTTTTTCCACTGTCGTTATGCGGATTTATTTCTTTACCTCCAGTTGTTGTTATTTTTGTTGTAGGTCGGTAGGTAATCTAACCAGCAGGGAACACTTTAATATCTAACCACACATGGCCAAAAGATCTGCCGTTTTATTCGACATTCATGACTTGTCACACTCTGCATGTGACGCATACAGTCCCCCCCCCCTCCATGTGGTGAGTAAATATTCAAAGAGATTATATAATCCAGGCAACATAACACCGAACAGTACTTCACTGAAGACTTGGCAAGGCCTATAATACTATCGGTTGGAAATTGCAGGTTACCTAATACCATGCGTCACCCCACACAACAACTGTGCCATTCAGGCCGAAACCAAATCACGCACAGCGACACTGACAAATCAATTGCAATCAGTATTCATAGTATTGCCATTTGAAGGTCAGTTACAGAGGATCGAGAGCCCCTGGAGGTGACGGGCCATTGTAAACCAGCAACCATTTTCTTCACCATTGAGGCGGGAGGGACAGAGAGCTGGGTGAAACTTTATAACCCCGGGCCTCAGCTAATGCAATTGAGCTGCTATTCTGAGCGTCAGGAGGCCCTGCCACCTAAATAAACAACATAATGAAAAGGACAGGCTGTTCTCAGATAAGACGGCTCAGGCTCTCCGCGCTCGGCTCAAGGTGTAAAATGCATACATTGTTAAGCTTTCTCATAGAGGCCTTCAATTTGTTATCTACACTTGGTGGTATTCTCTTTGACCCCCGCTACCCGCTCCCCAAACTTGTTACTGAAGTATCTCACTGTTGAGACTGTTGTGTTCCTTGCATTGCACGGAGCAAAACAAGTGTGTCGAATGGGAGGGGAAAAAAACAGGTCTCATTCTCCTTAATGCCAACACAGCGTGTGCGATATCATGTCCAAGGCTGCGGTATTTTCCTTGTTTAGGGTCATATGTCTTTCAAATCAGTGTTGTCAATATTGATTAATTAAGGACTGCCCTCCATGTGATAAGGACATAGTGATTTTTATTGTCTATGGCTGATTGTCGTATGCGTGATCAGCCCACTAGACAAATGTTTGCATGCATTTCCTCACCTGGTCTTGTGGGCTATAGTCCAAAAGCCATCAAATAAAGCTATGGATTTCTTGTCTCTTGTATGTGGTAGACGTTAATTCAAAATACTAAAATACTCCTTTTCCATGTTTTTATTAAATGTAGACAAAAGGTTCATTGTCAAACATGAGTGTGATTCTAATTATAGAAGAACATGTTTGAAATTAAATAAAAAGGCACAGCAATATCCTTGTCATTATATTTGTCTGCGGATTACAGACTTTACTCATGGATTTCTTCTGTTCTCTTTGTCCTCAGCTCAAATAGAGGTAATTCCCTGTAAAATATGTGGGGACAAGTCTTCAGGGATCCACTATGGGGTCATCACATGCGAAGGCTGCAAGGTAATGTCAATAAAAATTATTTTCCGATTTTCCCATTTCCTCCTATCATTCAGAGCTGCCACTATGCCGTCCCTGTATTGACTTGCTTGTGCACTCTGTATCTCCAGGGTTTCTTCAGACGCAGTCAGCAGAACAACGCCATGTACTCCTGTTCCCGACAGAGGAACTGTCTCATTGACCGGACCAACCGTAACCGCTGTCAACACTGCCGGCTGCAGAAGTGCCTTGCTCTGGGCATGAGCCGCGACGGTAAATCAAGAAGCTATTACATCCTAGCTTTACATCCACACTACCCTTTTTAGCCAAGTAGCCCCGATGAGATCTTTGACCGCTGAACTGTAATGTCATTATATCCGTGCCATTAACAGCGGTCAAGTTTGGGCGGATGTCCAAAAAGCAGCGGGACAGCCTGTACGCCGAGGTCCAGAAGCACCAGCAGTCGCAGGAGTGTGCAGGGGTTGGAACCTGTGGGGAAGACAATGGCGAGATCGGCGCCCATGGCCGTGCCTACAGCAGGGGATCCAGCACTGCGTTCAGTGACCAGGACGACATGACCACTCTGCCCGACGGCCTGCTATTCGACCTGCCTCTGACCCCGGAGGGCTCCGGAGACTACTGCAACCTGGACATGATGGGTGGAGGCAGCGCCGGGAGCAGCTCCTCTTCCCAAAGTTCACCAGAACAGAGCAGTTTGGACTTTGTAGACGTCAACCATCACATCAAGCACGAGTACCAGCTGCTGCACGATTCCGGGCTCTTCTCACGTGCCATCGCCAACCCGCTACCAGACGGCTGCTCCCTGCTTGAGCTAGGTCAGGAGGAATCAAACGCTACAGTTCTAGGCTCAATCATAACATAAAAATGGTCATTCTTAGATAATGGCTGCACCCTCTTATCCCACCTAGATTTTTGATTTGACCATCCCAAAGATCAACTGACTAACACAGTGTTTTGTTGTCTTATGCAGAGCGCATTACCCAGAGTGTGGTGAAGTCACATATTGAGACCAGCCAGTACAGCACAGAAGAGCTGAAGAGGTTGGCATGGACGATGTACAGCCCAGAGGAGACACGCTCCTATCAGACCAAGGTACATTGCAATTATATCCCACATTGCTGTAGGAATTGACTGCAAACATTGTATGCAGGACTGGAAATGTGCAGTTTGAATGTTATGACAACATGGCACCTTCAGCAATAGTGATTGCTTCTGTGCAGTCCTAACTTTAAGATGACAAAAACCCAAGTAGGATTGTTAAAAACAGTATATGTATGGGTTTGTTGAAATAAATGATTAACTATGGTGTGTTTTTCTGCTTGTCCTCTCTTTAGTCTGCTGAAGTGATGTGGCAACAGTGCGCCATTCACATCACCAATGCCATCCAGTATGTGGTGGAGTTTGCCAAGCGTATCACTGGCTTCATGGACCTCTGTCAGAATGATCAGATCATCCTCCTCAAAGCAGGTTAGTGCTCCATCCCAGACAGCGTCACCTTAGTTTGCATACAATGATCTATTTTGTCTTATATGACATGAACGTACATGCATACCAAGTGCGACACATGCACGTCTTTATGCATGCACACGTTAAGCGCTTCTAAATAATTTGAACAACTTGGACTTGGTCACATGCCTGCTATATACTTTACCTGCCATAAAGTATGTGAAGCCAGTCTAGCCACTTGACAGTACCTACCTACCTTATCTTGTGGTGCTCATAAGACTTTGACCTGTAGTTAAGCTAACAGAGATTAAGCTTTGAAAACTAATTACAAGTATGCAATATATATATATATATATATATATATATATATATATATATATATATATATATATATATATATATATATATATTGTTTTGTTGGCCATGTTGTGATCTCTTTTTCCATCTTGTCTCCAGGCTGTTTGGATGTTCTTCTGATTCGTATGTGTCGAGCCTACAACCCCATCAATAACACATTGCTCTTTGATGGGAAGTTTGCCTGTGCTCAGCTCTTCAAAGCTCTCGGTAAGTTCACTTGTTTTGCGTTTTTACAGTCATTCAGTCGTGGGCTGACCTGTCGCACCAGATGGTTTGTTACACAGAACCATCTGGGAAAAGGGCAGGCACTTTCAAAAAAATACTTGGCAGGTGATTGGATGAACCATCTGTCTATGACCGTCTATCACAGGCTAACTTCAACCAATCAGATCAGAACAAACAATATGACGTAGTAGAAGAGCGAAAAGATATTTTCCATCGAGAAAAGCCTTCAGTCCTGTTCTTTGCTCTTCTTTTAATGAAAGGATGAGAGAAATACTCTCCAGTTCAGATATAACTGATGCTATAGCAGCATCTACAATAACCTCTTCAGGAGCAGCCATTGTTGATTTTGCTGTCGTCACACCTAAACCACGCCACTGCCAGTAGTTCCTCATAGGACGCTGATTGGTCCGAAACACTGGTTCGGCCACAAGCACATAACTTGAAGCCTGACAAGATGGATTCTCCAGCTGTCTTGCAATGTAACTTATGTGCAGTGCACTGCCCTGCCCTCAGACAAAATGCAGGCGCCAAAAAGGCAATTCTCTAGAGTGATTGAACATCAATGCACGCACACACACACACGTGCTGGTCTGGAGTTTGTGTGTGGATGCCATTTTCATTGGTCTCCCACTACTATCAATCTCTGCTAGGCTGCGATGACCTTGTGAGTGCCGTGTTTGACTTGGCTAAAAGCCTGAGCCGCCTGCAGCTCAACGAGGAGGAGATGGCTCTGTTTAGTGCTGCTGTGCTGCTGTCACCAGGTGAGACACGGTCACCAACTTTTCACCTTGGAATCTTATGCTTTTAACTGGGTCCTTTTTTTAAAATTAACATTTACTAATTTCTATGCTATGACTTGGTCTTACTGAACTTCTGTCGCCGCACTACCACCTTGTTGCAGATCGACCCTGGCTTACCGACACCCAGAACATCCAGAAGCTGCAGGAAAAGGTATATGTGGCTCTGCAACGCTGTCTACAAAGAGAGGTTTCATCAGAGGAGAAGCTGGCAAAGGTAAAGAACTCATCGTCATTCTGGGAGCTCCCCTAAGTGCATCGGATGAAATTTGTATTGTTTTTTTTTTTTTTTCAACCCGATTTGGAGGATTTGAAGGCAATTTAAAAATTGGTCACATTTAGATACATTCTCAATGTCTTCCCACTTCCTTTGCTTTCCAGATGGTGTCTAAACTTCCCATAATGAAGTCCATCTGCAATCTCCACATTGACAAGCTGGAGTTCTTTCGGTTGGTTCACCCAGAGACGGCGTACACCTTCCCTCCCCTGTACAGAGAAGTGTTTGGCAGTGACCTCATCTTCCCAGACTCCACCGAGGGCTAACCCCCATTCAGATAAAGAGAGGGATCCAACTGCAGATACCAAGGTTTAGGGAGAGATAGAGAGGGAGGGAGAGAGAGAGAAAGAGAGAGGGAGAGAGAAAACACACGATGTGGCAAGTTGCAAAAGCAAATTCCACCAGCAGCTCAGTGACAATCCTGCACGCTACACTTTAGCACACACTCCTCTGACCTCCGAACTCCTGCCCTTAAAGAAGTAGCTTACACTGCCCTACAAGCCAGTAGAGTAACTTCACCTTAATCTGAGGTTTTCCTGGGTGGATGTCGGTGAATGTTATTCTTTGTACATGGAGGTAAAAAATCATTTATATGATTATAATCTAGCCTTCTTAGTTTTTATCCTGAAAAACAAATCTATATTTTTCAAGGTGACCATAAACCTCGAGAACAGGTTCTTAAATCTTTCCTAGTTCTGGCAGTTATTTTAAGCTATTGTTGAATGTACCCCAGCTTCCCCTTGCCCATCACAGCCCTATGGCTTGATACAGAATGTACATGTATAATGCCTGTTTTAATCCTCATAGAAGCAGTGCATTTTCGTCATAGTCGAAATATATATCACAGTCATATTTTGACAGCGCCCGTAATTTGCAGTTTGGTATCCTATGATCAAACTGTTTAAAGGGACCATGATCAAACTCACAAACAAGCAGGATTGTGCAACTGTGCACAACTGTGCAACTGTGCACAACTGTGCAAATTAATAGTTAAACCTTGCACAGCAAGATATAGCACTTACAGCGCTAACATACATGGGTATTTCTTACCAGCACAACAGACACTGATATTTGTGAACTCTTTATTTTTTCAATGTAATCAGTGACCTCAGTCCTAATCCCCTTTCCCTTTTGCAAATGCCACTTAGAAAGAAAAGAATGAAAATATGGAAGTATTATGAAAGTATTTTCAAATGTTCCTTTTATACATACAAATATATAAATGTAAGATTAGAGTAGTCTCAATTCAAATACAAAGTGGGAGGGAGAGAAATGTCGAGGAAAGGATTCTAATGTAATAATTGTTCTCAGGTCTTAAACAGATGCTGTCTGACCATACCTAGGGTTTTGGGAATGAATAATGAGCACTTATGAGTCCTTGTAATAATCCAAAATTAACTCTTGGCACCTAATTGCTGGATTTAAACTCAAAGACTGTGAAAGTTCTCCATGAGCGGTCAGAGTCCAGCTGAAGGAACAAGAAAGTCCCGAAACTGACAAGTGTGGGGTTCGCGTCAGAGCTTCTACAACTTTCTCCTCATGGCTCGTCCATCCGCCACACCTTCCACGCTGGAAACTGGTGGATCCTAGAGGCTTTGGAGGACCGTAAAGCATGCCAGGACTCACAAGTATGGAACCATGTTCCCTATAACATGGCTGTAAAACAATAACCTTGGAGTCGACTGGCAGGTGGGAGTTTCCTCAAGCTCCTTAGACCATCATTTAACTGAGATTGACTGCTACAGCCCTGTTTTTCACTGCTTCGGGGCTTAAGCAAAGAATGTGTTTTTGATCAGCTAATTGTTAGGTCTGTAACCCCACTCCCTAACTACCTCACCCTCCGCACAAACCATGTGGCACAGTAAAGGGTTTCTGGAGCCAACAGCTACCCCCCTGAGTTAGTACACTTGATTTATTTCTGAATGATTTCTCCAAATGTGAAGGATTGATGGAATTCAAAAAATAAATAAGAACATATAGATTATTCCTCAGTGGCTTAACTAGACGGGAGACATGAGCACTCTTAGCCCAGTGCAATGTTTAGGGCTATGTCAGAATGACAGATTTACACAAATTACTCAAATTACTCATGAAAACAAAGGACATATTTGGCTCTCTCTAAGACGATGTTATTTTGCCAGTGAACACGTGGCCATGACATTGGCAAGCTTATGTTAAGTTTTTTTTTTTGCTGAGAAACCGTTTTTGTATTCCTTTCTTGAGCAACAAAAGTATCAATCAAAATTACAGGACTTGTATATCCAGTTTGATTTAATGCATCTTCATCAGGTTTCACATTGCACTGCTGGAACAGTGCTGTCCTTCGTACTCCATATGTAGCTTAGATGAACATAAAAACTTTTCTTTGGGTGCTTAAGACAGTGGCATGGTGGGATTGTGCAATAATGTCTTTCCCACTGATTTCAGTTCAGAGGGGCCCTGTGGCCCTGTGCTATGGTTTATTAGATTACAAAGCACTCCAACAGAGATGGAGGTTAGCAGTGCAGCACAAGAGAAGACATTACTCTTTGCATAATCTGGCATCCAACAGTGCTACTAGGTTATAGCAGAACTTCTGGTGGGAGACGGCACAGAGCCTAGGCCGGAAACCAGAAACCGCAAGGGGCGGGGTTACGCCTCGTTTCCTTTTTCTTACGGAGATATTCTACCCAAGAAAACTTTTCAATTTTAATAAGTGTATTTCTACAGTGGCCAGTCTACACTGTGTTGATTTTAAACCTTTACAGACACTTTTTTTTACAGTTTACTTTTGCTGCCCGAGTTTGTGTTCGTCAGCTACGTGCTTATAGAGCCCCGCCTCCAGCAACATGATTGGATGAAATAAATACGAAGCGAAAATAAGTGAAAAAAATAAGTGAAACGCCCCCCCCAAGATCAGGTATCAAGTAGGCGACAGATTCATAACACTAACACAAAGCCTAAAGTGTCAAAAGTATCAATGCTATGGCCATTTCAAAAGCAAAATGTAATTCTTTAGACCTAATGTGAAAATAAATGAAGAAGAAAATAAACTGCCCCTACAGTGTTCCTACCAACAGAGTAGCAGGAACTATTCTTTAGGGCTGGAGTTTCCACTTAGATTTACTCAGGGAGATAGCTGGGCTCTCAGTTGTACAGTGTCTTTTCTCGTAGTCTAGCAAGACACCTTGCACCAAGCTAGAAGACCTTAAAACTTTCATCACTGTGTGCAGTACATGTTCTCATGAATGTCTGATCAGAGGCGTATCAAAGCATTTACCCCTGTGTCTGATGTCATGTCTTCTGGACTTATGAGTGCAAGTCATACAAACAAATAGGACCTACGTGCTTGGATATTAAGCGAATTTGAATCTCTGAATCGTGTGTTGGTTTTGTTGTGATCTTTTGTCTATATTGCTACCCTCATACATGTTTGTTTTTTCATCAGTTTAGTAGCCCATTTGTCTTGGAAAGATGTAATTCTATTTTTGTTAAAAAAAAAAAAAAAACTTTTTTAAATGTCTCCCTAAGGTTTCTCTTTTTGTCACAATCCTTCTGTATGTCATTTTCACACTATTTTAAACTTGTTATTGAAATCAATATAGGTTTTAATAAGATAATTTATGATGTTATGGATATAAAGCCTAAGAGGTTATTGACACTGTAAAGTGTTATTGTTGTACAGTGGGGATTAAATATGTGGATTTAAGAATGTAATAAAAGTTTTTTACAATAAAAGAAAATACACATCTCTATCTCTATATGCTGACAAATCTCCACATCTGTTTGTGTGGTGCGTTATTGCCACCCCTCGGAAGCTGCTGGTAGCCATGCCCACTCCAGACCTGGGGAAACACTAGTGGAAAGGCCCATAATAACCACACGGCTCCATCAGCCGATATGCGCATGCCCAATACACCCGCCAGGTGGCGGTGTGCGCACGTATTAACGCGTTGACAGCGTAGTAGTCGGAGGTGTACGATTTCTCCAATGTGGCCCACCAGCAGCAGCGCTGAAATATCGTCCCACATAAATAAACCGCGTCTGTCGATACATATTTTCGAGCCATTGCTACACATGCATATTCCGAGAGAAGCGTTACTATTGAGTTTATAATCGTTTTTTCCACACACACACACGCACTGGGACCCGGGACGTGGACGTGGTCAGTAGTGCTTGCTGGCGTGTCCCGACCTGGAGGACGGCTGTGTGATTATTGGTCCTCCGCGTTTCTCTCGGTACTGGACCCCGCGTTTTAACGCGATAACCCAACGCAGCCACCGTCGTCGTCTCCTGCCCCCTTTTCGGCGTACACTTTCGGCGGACGTGTTGAGCAGCCCAGTCTCCCCCCAAGATGTCGGTGGCGGGATTCAAGAAGCAGTTTTACAAAGCCAGCCAGGTTTGCAGAAACTTCTCCACCCCCCCCCCCCCCCCCCCTCTCTCGCTCTCTCTCTGTCTGTCAACTTTTCAAGACACCGTTAGCCGAGCTAGCCCCCCCAAGCTAGCCACCGCTGCTAACGCTGGGTTTAGCCCAAAGGGAAACTTCATCCCCCACCGGGTTTTTTTTGGGGGCTTTTCCCACCCGTGTGTGTGTCGCTAAAACACACCGTCGCCCCCCCACACACACACACACACGTTTAAACGAGCCAGCTTACCGTATCGTGATCGATAACGCGGATAAAATCGTTTTTTTTATCGGCGGACTTGACGTCAACTAACAGTGGCGTTAGCAAACAACTAGTGGGATAGTGCCGTTGGGTCGCGCGACCGTTAACCGGTTGGTTTGTGCGCGAGACGAACCGTCTGTTGGTCAGTACGGGGGGGGGTGAAGATGGCAGAGGCGTCCATTAATTTTGCTGTATCACTTCAACAGTGATGTCCCAGTAATGGATGACTAAGATGCTCTAAGATACCTCTAAACGTTGGTGTCTTAATGTTAAAATGGGGGAAATAAAGTGTCGCATGTTGTTGCGAAGTAAGGGGCTGTCTTGTATATTAGCAGCGTCTGTACAAAGTTTTCAATATTAGTCCTGTCATAGTTTTTGTTGTTGTTGTTGTTGTTGTTTTTTTGTTGTTGGTGGTGGTGGTGGGGGGGGGGGGGGGGGGGTGGCTTTCCCTTTTAGACCAGTTCGTGTTGTTTGTTGTTTGTTTGTGCATCGGTGAAAACGTATGTAAGCATAGCAATCGTGGTTTTGGTTTTTATCCTGAGGATCTGAGACGTCGCTGGTTGTCACGTAGGCGAAACGTCTCCATCACAGATGGGGAAGACGGTTACACATTAAACATGTGTGTAATCCGACGGCATTATTCACTCATTATATAGCAATATCGACGCTGTTGGTCAGCTGTTGGTTAACTGACTGTTGGTTAACTATCAGTAGTAAGTCACTGCTCTCCGTCAGCAAGGGGGCTGGTGGTGATGAAGGCAGTGCTGAGTCCTCCTTCCTGTCCCTGGTGATCTGGGCAGGAAAGACATTGCTGCCTCGGTTTCCTGTCAGGAACAGCCCAGTTCCCTGGCTGGAAAGATAAAAAGCAAAACCAAAACAAAAAAAAGAATCATTATTACAAGTGCTAGGATTACCACTGTAGTGATTTGTGTGTGTGTGTGTGTGTGTGTGTGTGTGTGTGTGTGTGTGTGTGTGTGTAAAGTTTGAATCATTACAAGTGCTAGGATTACCACTGTAGTGGTGTGTGTGTGTGTGTGTGTGTGTGTGTGTGTGTGTGTGTGTGTGTGTGTGTGTGTGTGTGTGTGTGTGTGTGTGTGTGTGTGTGTGTGTGTGTGTGTGTGTGTGTGTGTAAAGTTTGAATCATTACAAGTGCTAGGATTACCACTGTAGTGATTTTTTTTTCTTTGTGTGTGGGTGTGGAAGATAAAACATGCAAAATATGCAATTTTAGAAGTATTGCCTGCCTAGTTGTGCTGTGCAGAAAGTAAGGGAACTGCAATGCAGGTACTGGCCCTGCCAGCAGCCCAGAGCCAATAACACTAGAAATGCCCCCCCCCCCCCCCCCCCCCCCCTCCTTCCCTCTCTGCACCGTCCTTTTCATTAGACCACCTTCTGAGCATGCTTGGAGTAGTAACCCATTGTGCAAGGTTATTAGTAGTAGTATTGCTTTGTCTTGCTAGTATTACCACATGTTTTTGTGCGAGTAATTGCAGTTTTTTGCAGCCGCCGCATGTTGTCAGGCTCCTGCTGAGGTATGCGGGAAGCGGGCTGATTGTTGAATGAGGGGCACATGTCTTGTTCTCATTGTGCAGCCCTCCTTTGGCCTGCCCGGCCCTGGCTGTATATTTCATTAATTCGTTCCCTGCTTGGGCGATGACAAAGCCAAAGAACGACTGGGCTCGGCGATATGTCATCTGTAATGCCATACCGGTGGCTCGTTAGAAAAGGACTGAAATTTATCCCGCATACGTTGTGTTGATCAGAGGTATTTTCTCAATGCTGTGTGTTTGGTGCCGTGTTACGCCTGATATGATGCCACAGTCGTACTCTCGGCATCCACAGGGTGATGGTTGAGGGATTAACTCCCACGTTTAAAAATGATTGACACTTTATGATTACCGTACTGTTCAGTGTTACACAAGACTGTTTCATAATCATCGATTGATTCATCGTTCTGGAGCGTTTCAGCCTCATGGGGGTACAAAAAATCCTCCTCCACGCTCTCCTCGAAAGCATAATGTACGTTAGTGTTTGTTTGGTTAGAGAATATGCCATGGACAAAATATTGTTATAATCACACATATTTATGTGGACTACTTTCAGTTGGTATCCAACTTTGTGTATTTTCTTTCCATACGCCTTTCAATATATGGATTCAGTTGGATATCTGTCCGCTAAATTAGATTTCAGGTCATCGTAAGATCATGCCACTAAAGCCAGGATGGCAATGGAGGCAGCGTACTGTAGGTTGATCCCGCGTCGAGTACTGCAGGCAGATGATAATAATTAAGCTGGGCGCTGATGCTCTGTTTTTACTTGTGACCTCAGTGCCTTCAGGGTATGTCATGTGTTTTAACACAGACCACAGAAATTCCTCATTGTAACCTAGTGTCTGTTCAACAAACGGTTGAACAGACACTGTGTCCACCTCCTAGATGACTGCGATGTTTCTGTAGTCTTTGGGTCAAACCAAAGTTACAGCTCTGATTAATGAGTGACAGAGTGGTTCCCTTCACCCTTGGTTAGTTGTCCTACTCTACGGCGACGCATCCCACACACAGTCTGCCGTGGTTGTGATTCAGCCGTTTGAAGAAGGAACAGAGCAACAGTGGATGTAATGAGAACGGCGCTACAGTGCAGTGCCTACAGCATGTGATGGGCTATGTCATTTGTTTGTGGACAGACCCCCCACTTCGAAACGACTTGTGCTTGAACAACATGTTGCGTAACTAAACACTGCTTACTTTAAGGAAGCTTCCCTAGCATTTGGCTACCTACATCATTTCTGGCTACCTAGCAAACAGTGGCATTGTGGATATATGTATGCCATTATGATGCTGCATGGCTAATGCCATAGTTGTACTAATAAGAAAAGTGGAATTCAAATGTGTGCATATTGATGTACAATATCAAAGTGGAAGTATATATGTTTGTTATTATGTGGGCTAATGTTGTCTTATTAAAGTGTAACAAGGGAACATGATAAGGCAATCCATCAAAATGTTAATGTTTTGTGTACATATGGTCAAAGAGTGGGGGACAAAACTACGCTGGTATATGAGATAATTATGAAATATTGTGATTTCTTATTTTGTGTACAAAGGTTCAGTGTTCTGTAAGCATTAGTCAAATGGTACCGTGACATTGCATTTTCACAGTTCAGATTTTGCAGTATATATAGAATGGCAACACAAATTAACTGTTAGCCTATGTTTCTACAATGAGCTCTGTTACAATTTAGTGCTAGTCATGAAAATGCACATGGGCTTAACATAATTTGTCAGGGTTGCATTGGCAGAAGGAAACATGTTGCTTTTGGTCATTGCATAGAGGATGTCGGAAATCTAGAAAAATATAGAATTAGTCTGCATTGTTCTTTAACATTTCATACTGACAGCACAAAACCAGAGATGGTGTAGAGAATCGACTTTATAATGAATGTTTTGTAATAAAAATGATATTATAATTTGATACGTCTTGTAATTGTGTCAATTCTGGTAATTTGCAGATGGTGAGTGAGAAAGTGGGCGGCGCAGAAGGAACCAAATTAGATGAAGACTTCAAAGACTTGGAACGGGTAAGCGAAGAGCCTTTAAACAACAGATGCAATGTACAGCAGTGTAAATACTTCACGGGTCGCTTTGTAAGAGAAGGGTTTCAATCATGTCGGTGTGCGAGAGGAAGAGTCGCTAGTTCTGCTCCCTACTACGTGCTACGTAATGGTGTTGTTGATAGCATAATGCTATCCCTAAACTCTTAGGAATGAATGTAATTTAAACAAGTCAGCTGACTGAAATGCCATCAAGCACAAGCACATTTCCAGCCACCCTGCACAGACAAGTCCTTTTCGTTGTTGTATTGAAGACACTCAAAGCGCTTGACATGGTGTGTGTGCGTGTGTGTTGGTTAACTTGTGTCAGTTCGGTGGTAGTTGTATTTCCCTTGTGCATCTGTGATGTGTGTGTCCTTCCTGCGTGTGTTTCTGCAGAAAGTAGATGTGACCAGTAAAGCAGTGGTAGAGGTAATCTCCAAAACGTCAGAGTACCTCCAGCCCAACCCAGGTGAGAGAAAGGGA
This sequence comes from Merluccius polli, assembly GCA_030340625.1. Lineage (NCBI taxonomy): Eukaryota > Metazoa > Chordata > Actinopteri > Gadiformes > Merlucciidae > Merluccius > Merluccius polli. The sequence goes on along the minus strand of JAOPHQ010000330.1, from coordinate 120,257 downwards.
GCTCGACCCCATTTAACAGCCACACTAATGCTGCTCTAAAAAGGGCCATGCTCCGATGCACGTGACTTATAATAATTTGACTGTTATACAGAGATGTTTGTCATTCTGAAATGTCAACTATCTGTATTTTCCATGTTTCCCTGTATATATTTTGCATATTTCTATATATTTCCTCCTTTCCTACTTTGTACTGCAACTGCTGCACAATCGTTTCCCCTCAGGATAAATCTTATCCTATCTTATCTCTTACCACAAACAATTCACTGTCCTCCCCCCAGCCTCAAGAGCCAAACTGTCGATGTTGAACACCATGTCGAAGATCCGGGGTCAGGTGAAGAATCCAGGCTACCCCCAAGCAGAAGGGCTACTGGGAGAGTGCATGGTCAAGTATGGAAGGGAGCTGGGAGAAGACACCAACTTTGGTATGTTGTGTGTGTGTGCGTGTGCGTGTGTGTGTTGTTGGGGGTTTATTATTACTGGTTGTATGAATTTATGCTTGTCATGTCTATTCCGAGTGACATTAAAATCTCCACTGGTTGCCTGTGATAAGATGCACTTGGAAGAAAGAGTGCTTGTGTAGAAAGTAGAGTGGCTATCACTGCCCTACTTCATTTGGGCTTCCATCCTTCCTTGTTTGTGATTGTCGTTGTGCTGACACGTCGACTGTCAGTACTCACCATCGTGTGTTTTGGCTGGCAGGAGGAGCTCTGGTGGACGTCGGCGAGTCCATGAGGAGAATGGCCGAGGTGAAGGACTCGCTGGATATCGACGTCAAGCAGAACTTCATTGACCCACTGCAGGGGCTCTGTGACAAGGACCTGAGAGAGATACAGGTATGCCACACGCAGGAGAGCGTCCTCCTCGCAAGGCTGGGGACAGAAAAGTCAATCAAGTTGAGATGTAGACCGCCCTGGTTCTAAACATTATGCTGGATGGGGTAAATGAATTCCGCATTTATACCGCGTTCGGTCAGGAAAAAGTCAGGAAGTTTCAACTTGGAGATTTCCGACTTTCGACATTATGTCTTCATGCTGTATACAATACATACACATATTGCATAATCATATTGCACACATCATTTTTAACACGTCGGAGCTCATTTTTTCTGAAGTTGAGTCTAAATACGGTATCGGTTTCCCCATCCAGCTAACATTAAGAACCAAGATGGCCACTAGGTGAATATGGCCCCTGGTCTATATGCTGATGGCCCTCTGGTTCTGCTTCAGTGTATAACCCTCAGTTTCATCATAAGCCTCCAACCTGTTCTGTTCCCACTCCTACTTCTACTTTGATTTCCATTACTTCTTTAGTTCCTAGTTTATGCAGCTTCCGCCACATGGGGGCTATTTTTATCTGCTATTTTCTTTCTGGCGGGTAGCCATGGGTATTGATAAAGCAAACCAATTACATCACTGCAGTTAGCATCTAGTCTTTTTCCCTCTTCCTCACATCACTGTTGAGCCCTTCTCTAAATAAACCAGTTTCTGACCTCAAAACAGAATGGTCATCTCTCGCCGTAAACTCTAGACCTATAAACAAACATCCATCTCCAAGGCCTACACGTCCAACAAGGACGTTTCATCTAACAATACAAGATAAGCATCTACACTATTTTAAAACCCTTCAGCCACTGGGGTTTAGCGTATCTTAATACAAATTATGGCTTTTGGCTTCCCAGCATCACCTGAAGAAGTTGGAGGGCCGGCGGCTGGACTACGACTACAAGAAGAAACGCCAGGGCAAGATCCCAGACGAAGAGGTTCGACAGGCGCTGGAAAAGTTCCACGAGTCCAAGGACGTGGCCGAGACCAGCATGTACAACCTGCTGGAGACCGATGTGAGCCGTGTGTGTGTGTGTGTGTGTGTCGCAGAAGAGGGGTGGGTGACACAGGTCACAAAGGAAAATTCTGTCTTCTTGTGACCCTCATGTTATTTAGGGATAGCAAGTTTCCCTTATCCTTAACTACCTATGCACATAGCACCAACGAATCGTGACAAATCATTTTTCCTTGAATCTCAATGTAATACCTAACCATAACGGGGAGTTGATCTAGCTCGCTAGTGAATACCTGGCAGTAGGGCTTCAACTAACGATTATTTTCATAGTGATTAATCTAATGATCATTTTTTCCATTCATCGATGAATCAGTCTAGAAAATATCAAATAATAGCGAATGCCATCACAAGTTACCAGAGTCCAAAGTGATGTCTTAAATGTGCTTGCTTTATCTGACAAGCAGCCTAGAAAAACGGAGCACACAGTTTATTTAACCATGACGGCATCATCCGTTTTATTGACGAAGCTTACTGTAATGAGTCAGGTGGTGCTATAGGTCATTTGTGTACTGTATCGTCATCCTTTTGTTAGATTGTAAACACTTCTCACAATCTCTAGCTTAAACAAAACCCTCTGGGCAGATTCCAACAGCACACAGCTGTTGGGCCCAGTGCTGCATTAAACTTACCCTCCCATGTGTTTAAGAGCAGTGAGTCATTTATTAACCAGGATGTTGGGCTCGTTATCATCAGGAAGGGAGGCACGTTTACACGCGTGTGTGTGTGTGTGTGTGTGTGTGTGTGTGTGTGTGTGTGTGTGTTTGCGTGTGTGTATGTTTATATGCGTGTGTGTGTGTGTGTGTTTATATGCATGTGTGTGACTGCATGTGCGCATATTAGCAGATTGAACAGGTGAGCCAGCTGTCGTCCCTGGTGGAGTCCCAGCTGCAGTACCACCGGCAGGCCGTGCAGGTCCTGGATGAGCTGTCCGACAAACTCAGAGAGAGGTGCACTAACTTGACATCAACACAAGCACAAACGCATCCTGTAGCTTCTCACTTACTGTAATCGTAATACCCTCTCTGATAAACTCATGGGGATTACTTCTAGGGATGTGAACAACTCACATTTTTCATGGTCGAATAATCAGTGGGTGGTATGAGCGAATAATCGATTATTCGGATTCGTCGATAGGGACAGAAATGAACACCTTGCTGGTGCCGAATGCGGTGGAAATTTTCCTATTTGCGGAGCTAAATCTTGCTTGCAGCTGCATTGTACCCTAAATATTGAGAGGTGCCAAACAGCTAATAATCTATTGATGGTATAGCCAAGTATTCCTTCGACAGGACACTGAGTTTCTTGTATCATCCCTCATTGTTCCTCCACCACTGTAGTGGGTTGTTCCTCCACCACTGTAGTGGGTTGTTCCTCCACCACTGTAGTGGGTTGTCCTGGGGTGGGATGCAAGGCTCACTGAAATGCTTTTAGTGTGTGCGCTGCCTGCAAGTTTAAACTACGTGATGCGGAAAGGCACAAAAATGTATCTAATGTATTGCAATTGTGTTTTTTCTTTCTTTCTACTTTAGATATTTTAAATGGCTTTAGTATACATGTTTAGTGAACAATATATGTAATTAATATAGCTAAGGAATAATATTTAATTAACTTCAGGCAAAAAAAATATTTGAATAACCGTGCCCATCCCTAATTACTTCACGATACATTTCTTGTGAATGGAGCAACATTTATTTCACAACAAAAATGTGTCTTGTTTTGATGTTAGTAGATTACATTTCTTATTTAATTGTATTTTTTTAGGATGAATGAGGCCCAGTCCCGACCACGGCGCGAGTACACACCCAAACCCAAACCCATCTATGACTTTGGAGAAAACGACCAATCGAATGGTGGCTACACAACCTCTGTGGCCCCGCCTCCAGCACGCAACTCTGGTGAGAACTTGGGTCGAGGAGACGCACATATTTAAAGCGTGGGGCTGCTGTGTGTGTTCTTGTGCATGCCTATGCGAGGAAGAGGGTGCAGGGGCAGTGAGAGTGTGTGTGTGCCATTGAGGGTGTGTGTGTGGGAGGGGGGATGGGTGATGGCGGTAATGGGGTCAGCTCTCTTCTGGCTGGCCCCTTTCTGGAACCGACCTCGTTCGTGTTTCCTGTGACGTCATCGTCCGGCGGCATCTTTTCACTGTGTCAGATTGTTCTTCGGGAAGGCCAGCTTGCGTGAGTCACGGCAACGACGCGGCACAGTGCGGGGGCCGCGTTTTCTTTGTTGCGTCCAGAAGTGCCGCAGCATGCTCCAAATAACTGGAATGGATGTGGGCTAAAAGAGCCGTGTGTCAACGATGGCATACTGACGTGTGTGTGTGTGTGTGTGTGTGTGTGTGTGTGTGTGTGTGTGTGTGTGTGTGTGTGTGTGTGTGTGTGTGTGTGTGTGTGTGTGTGTGTGTGTGTGTGTGTGTGTGTGTGTGTAAAGGTTGTTGAATAATCCAGATCGAAACGCATACTTCATTCAACATCGACCTGTGTCCTGTCTTGGAGGGCCCCAGCAAAAGCAACTGATGCCAAGTGTGTGGTTAGAGTCCACTGCTACACTGGCATCCCAGACGGGACTCAGGTCGATGTTGGTTGAAGTATGCGTTTATTGGAGATGACAAGATGGTATTCGCCGAGCAGATGTAACGTGCTGCCATGACAGTGGCTCTCTCTCCTGAGTGTGTGTGTTATCCTGGGTGCCATGATTGCTCTGCACCACAGGTGTGCAGCCCCACGCAGCCCAGAGTCCAATCAGTCTGACCCGGGCCAGCAACACACACGCCACACACACACACTCCACAATGACATTCACTATTGTTTTATTATTCCGTCTTGCGTTTGGAGAACCCGGACAGGGAGGAGACAAACGGCGCACAACACTTCCTGGTTTCCTCGGCTAATGTGAAAAACTAAACAACCTGTATGGAAAGAAACGGGTACAATGAGGAGGTTGTTGTCAGGAGAACAGCCTCACATGAAGATGCCGTAGGATGAATAGAAGCGAAGAGAAAGTCATGCGTTGGCCCGATAGGCTTTCGGGCATGGTTACACTTTGTTCACTTGTTTCAATTTCAATCCAACTTTTGCGATGGGCTGTGCCAGATCTGCCAGATCCCACCACGGACGTTGAGTGCACACCTGACACTTGAATACAAACTCAGATTTTGGATCGGATTTCTTGGTCCTGCTAATTAATTAAACTAAAGCAATGGTCAGGATTTAAGAGCGTAAACTAACCTTAACATATCACAGATAGATTTGTACTTCCTCAAAGTCCGAAACGCTGTAGCTTCGTTCTGCTGCACCGTCCCCATAATGTGAGTGTACAATACTTGGTCACCCGTTTGACCACATAGCCAGGAGGGTAGTCGTTTTTATATTTCTTTAACCAATCACAATCGTCTTGGGCGGCGCTATAAGCCCAGGATGCAGCAACGGTGGCAGATGGCGGAAGGGGGAGGAGTATAAGGTATAAGCCCCGCCCACAGCCTGCCATTGGGCGACTCCTACAGTCGCCCAAGGGCGGTGTTATGCCAACAACCTACATCCGGTAAGCCAGACTACCAGGAGGGAAAATAGACTCCACCTATTAAATCGGCTTGAAGGAATAGAAGGAAATCGACAGACTGAAATAACGTGAGTTGCAATGGATTTCATGGAACAACGTTTTCTGATGTTTAATGCACACACTGCTAACCCTTAAAATGCTTCCTGGTATAAAATGCTGTTGATTTACATAATTTCTTTTTGCTTACAATGTAATGTTTGTGTAGCGCCTGCACCAAACATGGTGCAGGCTCTTCAGAAGAGAATGGCGGACATGACCGGTTGAAGTTAGTTTCATATTCAACAGTCATTTCACGTTGGATATGACTTGGCTCATCGGATCACAATGCTATCAAGGTCCAACCTCGGAGCGTTCCACGCCCGGCGGTTAATGGCTGCCAGTATCTAATCGCAAAAGTGTGTACCAAGCACTTAGGTCCCTGATTCAAGGCTCCTGGTCTTACATTTTACATTTGGTATTTGAAGGTGAGAGGGAAACCCAAGGCTGGGAACATTTTGGGCTGTTGAGAACGCTAACCAAATTGAGTGAAACAATCGATAACTCATTGCTGTCAAACACTGCGGGCAATCATTAACCAGCACCAGGTCTGCCCATGAATATTCCCCAGATACGGTTAGGCTTTAGATGGTGTGTGCAAGGCAGTCAGTCACACAGACTATCGGTCTCAGCTGTTGAACAGCACAAATACAAAGCATGCGATGCACTAGGTAACATGACAGGTCGTTTCAATGGGGTCTGTGTGTAATTGGAAGAAAAATTAATGAAAACTATCCCGATGCTGTCCTTGATGTGTTCAGGGCGGTTTGTTATGTTTTATTTTCCTGAAAGCCAGTCTCCTGCCGCACTGAAGGGAAAACAAGTGAAGTGCAACATGAGTCAATTGCAACACAGACCAATTAATGTATGAAATTGATTATTGCGATATCAATGTCAAGTAATTTCCAATGTTGTCGTTTTTGCTCTGCAGCCCCAGAGCAGCCCAGCTGTAAGGCGCTGTATGACTTTGATCCGGAGAACGAGGGTGAGCTGGGCTTCCGCGAAGGCGACATCATCACCCTGACCAATCAGATCGATGAGAACTGGTACGAGGGCATGCTGCACGGCCAATCAGGATTCTTCCCTCTTAACTATGTTGAGGTCCTCGTTGCCTTACCACACTAAAGTCGGTAGTATGAGAGAGTAATTTGGAGAGAGAGAGAGAGAGAGAGCAAGAGAGAGAGAGAGAGAGAGCGAGAAAGAAAGAGAGAGAGCTTGAGAGAACAAGAGCTGTTTTAAGAGGGGATGAGAGTGAAGCCAGAGAGAGTGCATATTCATCTTAAATTACACCACCACATCATCAACACTACAGTCTTGTGCTTTTGAAGGGGAAATTCAGAAGACGATGGCGTCTCACATTCCACATGAGAAATGTATTAAAACAAAAAGATTGAATGCCAACCACTCTCATACAAAGGTAAGAGGGTCAGGCGATCAGAGGTCCTCTAAACACATCTGAGGACACAACATGATTAAGTTATGTTTTCCTCCAAACAGAGTTCAGGAGTTACAAGAATGCTTACATTTTAAATACAACAGGTGGCTTTAATGTTGGCCCCACATTTCATAGAGAAATTGGTTTTCATTCTTGTGCAAAAAAAGACTGAGCTGCTCTTTTGATTCCCCCTGCTGGCTGGACTGATTATGACACCAGGCACAAGTGTGCGCACAAGTTGCACACAAGCAAATGTGAGTTGCATCTAAATACTTTATTTTTTCAAAAACATTTGTTGTTTTTCATAGGGCTGCAACTAACGATTATTTTCATTGTCGATTAATCTAACGATTATTTTTTCCCCCATTATTTCCCCATTTTGTCTAGAAAATTACATAAATAATAGCAAAAGCCATCGCCATCACCAGTTAACCATCCAAAGTGATGTCTTATATTTGCTCGCTGTATCTGACTAGCAGCCAAGAAAAACTAAAGTATTCATTTTATAATGATCCATGAACCAAACATTTGCATTTCTGAGGCATCAAGCAGCAAATGTTTGCGACTGTTTGTACTTCATAAATTACCTAAACGATTAAAAATTGATTAGATGAATCTTCTATCGATCGATTAATTGACTAATCGTTGCAGCCCTAGTTTTTTGTGCTATTGGTTTATTGTAAATGATGAGCCTTAAAATAAGTTTGACATTTAAAAGTTTACGTGTAAGTGTAAAAGCCACCAGAGATGGTCCGCTGTGCAGGGCTCCGTCACCCCGCGCCTCACCTGAAGTAGGTCTTAATATGATTTCAGTATTTACTACTCGTAACTTTTTATCTCAGCGTTTGCGCAACAATTCTACGAGTTGTGCCATTTTTTTCTAAATATGTGAAAAAGAAATGTTGTAACTGCACCTTGGTCCTCAAATGAGATTTGTGCGTGCTAGCATGTGTGTTTTGAGTTGACGATAAGACTTTGACTCAACCGTTACACCCAGACCCAAAGTTGAATGCTATTCTTGCACCTATTTTTCACTTAAACTTTTTAGCCACTAGTTTTCTATCAATACACAGTGTGTATCAGCCATATTGTTCTCCGAGGAGTCTGGTCCATTGAGGAGACGCAGCCTACACCGCAATACTTTGTACTGTACTGTATTACACGTACAGTAGGCCTCTGCATCACCAAGGCCTATTATTTGTTGTTGAAACCGTTACCTAGAGTCTGTAATGTCACCAGAGCTCACACGCAAGCCGTTGGTCTAAGCACACGCTGCGTCTTCTTGCATTCAGTCTATCCAGGCATCCTGAGCTCTTGTTTACTCAGCGCAGAGCCTGAATGGAGGACACTGCTGGCAGTGTCTTCTCATTCACATCCACCATGAGCCGCCCTACGGTTTACGATCTGCCCGCAAACTCTGTTCTGTCTGATGGTGTCTTTTTAATGGAATGAGCTAACTAGCAGGCTAGCGCCATCAGCTGTCGGCTATTGGTTTAGTGGTTCATCAAGCTGTGGATGAGGGAAAGACCAGGGTTGAAAAAGGGAGTTCATAAAGGGAAAAGGTACACTGTTAGAAGCGTCTTCTAACGCCGTCGTGTTGTGACTCTTTTCTGCCAAACATCACTCAACTCTCTTTATTCACCCCAGTAGATGTAGTTAAGTTATATATAGACAGGCCGCTCTTATGATGAAAGATCCAAGGGAGACATTTAACAGATCTGATTTCTTTCTGCCTCTGTATGTCCCCCTCCTCTCGTATGTTTACATGTCTGGTCTACAGTACATTTCGCTAGTGGTGGTAGAGGGCTGGAAGATGATGTTTGGTGTGGACTCACTGTATTAAATGATGGCAACAAAAAACAAAACCTCCTTTGCTTAGCTCAGTTTTAGTGCCTTTGGAAAAGGGAGGTGGAGAAATGTGACTAATAATAACCAAAATAATATAGTGACTTTTTAAATGGTCATGCATTTCCCAACTTCTGTTTATTCTGTTCTATTTGTTTTTGTGTTTATCCCATGGCACTTTCCTGTGTGCAGACTTTAATGCATGTGTACACCACCCCGTTAACACTACAGCCAGGACATGAGACATGAGTTGAGAGGTTTATTCGGGCTGCATGGATGTGTGATTTGGCGATAGAGAGCCCCAGTGAACATAGCGCCTCAGCTGGAACTGGTTTTGATCTGTGTTCAGAAAAGTGCCCCCAGTGTATTGTCTGTCTTGTTTTTCTAAAGAGTTATATATATGTGTTTAATCTGACCGCTCGAATACTTCTTTTACACTGCGAAAATCACTTTGTCTCTCCTATAGTATTTTTTTTTTTTATATATATATATCGACCTTAGCCATTTTTAAATTTAACTTTGCATGTAGTCTCATATGATACCTTGTTAATGTATGTTTTAGTGTTAAGTTACCTTCCCATGTTTTTTTTTTTTATGTCATGAGTCCAAAATTTAACGGCAATACTTTGCAATTTATTATCAAACTATTTGTACATGCTTCTTGTTTTGTCAACAACCTTCCCTGTTCTTTTAATAAACAAAGAGAAAAAACTATAAATGCAATGTTGCCCAATGAAGTGAATACGTTTCTCCACAACACAGATACCCCATGCTTTGAAACACAGTGAGTATATGTACAGAAGGGCTCGCATTCCTTAAGGAGCTCAGGATACACTGCAATATGGGCATGCCTTTAACAAAGAACACACTCTCATTTTAAGTGATTCCAGTGTCTGAGTTTAATGTTTATGTAGGTCATCAGCAGGTTTTATAAGGCATTGCTTTCTCCAGATTTCTGCATCGCCCAATCCACAGATTTTTATAAATACAGTACAGATTAAATAAAAAAAGACTTGCTGTTCCAACCAATAGAGTTGATGTCTAAAAAATAGTCATGTTTGAACACATACACATACGTAGCACACGCATCCTCTGGTCCGTTGACCGCGAGTTAGCCGGCTGACCTAATACAACTGCTAATACAAATGCTCACTTTCAAAAACATTGACATTTTGCACGCTGAATGTTTTGACATTAATAAAAGTCTAAAGGAAACTGGCCTCACAGAGAAACATTTGAACCGATATAAAGTAGTAGGTGTAAAGCGAATGTTATGGCGAGTCAACACTCTTTAAGGAGAGCAAATTAAACCATTTGCGTATGATTTCTGTGACGCTAGGAGGTCCGTAATGGTCATTCCTACACATTCGATATCAACAGTACAAATCTGGCAATGGATGCTTATGTATAGGTCCACAAGAGCCCAGGTAGGGGATACACAGACCCTTTGAACACACTCGCTTTGTGAGCGTCCTTAGAAAGGTAAATAAAAGAAAACTTTGGTTCCAACATGTGCCAAGACGTATATGACTACCATGTCATGTTCTGATCCAATAACATTAAGTATTTACAGCCTATTGTCACTGATGAGGTCACATGGTCTCCTGAATTTGAAAACAGTATACTGTTAAATGTGCTCCCAATATTTAAAATGGTTTAATTCTGCCTTTCCAACAAAGTCATTTAGTTTATTTTGGTTAAAAATGAAGCATAGGAAGCAAGCCATCAGGGTGAGCACTTGGAGGCCATATCTTGCACACGTCTACTGACTGAACACTGACTGAAACCAGCCTCTAATCACTGACACTGTCCTACCAAAGTAACATATTGCTAAAACTATTTGAGGCATTGTGGGTCTAACAGTATTCACATCGTACGCTGGATCTGTTCAGTGCACAGAACAGTTGTGAAAAGTAATGGAGAGCAGCTGTGCACACACACACACACACACACACACACACACACACACACACACACACACACACACACACACACACACACACACACACACACACACACACACACACACAGGTCGAGGTGGCCCATCACTGTGTGATACTCAGCTGACTGTAAACATGCTCCAAGATCTGGGAGTAGGCCTGGTCTTTAGGGGCGTGGCCACTCAGAGAGCCCTGAAGGAGAAAACCAGGAAGCCATTACAGAACTCCGCTTGACATCAGGAAAACAACCTCAGAAGGTCATATCCATCGTGACCTGACATCTTCGTTGCATCAATCAATCAATCTTTATTTATATAATGCTTTTGTGCAAAACAGCGATACAAGTGCTCAACAAGGGACATACCACAACAGTAAAAAATCGAGAAGTAGATTAAAAAAAGGTTACAAACCACTTTGTTAGAAGAAAGAGAAACTAAAAAGGCATGTTTTACAACAATTTGCAATCTGTTACTCTGACCGACGATGAGCGTCGTACTGTAAAACATGTCGTATACTTCAAGCATTCGTACAATACCTTGATCTTGTCCATCATGGTTGTATCAGGACACCAATACTGGTTGAACTGTACGATGTCTGGGGCGGTTCTGTAGTAGTCCACCAGCAGCATCTATGAAATACAGTAGGAAGTATATATGACATTACCAGAATGTAATGAAGGCTTATTACACGGCTTTGTGGAATACTTGATTCTGATTGGTCAATTACTGCATTATACGGTCTGTTATGCTATGGACGCTATTTTCAACCGTAGTATCTAACAGATTTTTTTTTTTTAGCAGAAGCAATAAAATATTTTTTAAATCAATAAAATATTTTTTTAAGTAGCCGTGGGGTCCTGCATCACCCTTTATTTCTCAATAATGACGGGCTTGCTGTACATTATCCCTCACTTAATGCATTCACACATGGAAGCATAGCGGTTTGGCCATAATGTCAGACAGTGTGTTTGTTCAGGGATGTGTACACACAACATTAGAGCACCCGTACCATTTCGTTGAGGACGTCGCTGGTCAGGAAGTTGTCTTGTACGTAGGTCACCTCTACCGCCACTGGGATGCCGTAGTCATTGGGTCTTTGCTTTGAGGAAAATGACTAGATTATCAACAAATAAAAACATCTATTTTTTAGAGATGGTTAACAAAAAAGTCAACATTGTAGCGGTCTCGTAAGATTTAAACAGCCTTAAAGGTGCAGTGTGTAGGATTTAGTGACATCTAGCAGTGAGGTTGCAGATCGCAACCAACTGAATACCGCCCCTCCTGACCTCCCCTCACCCCTCCCTTTTCCAACGACGTAGGAGTAGCTACGGTGGCCTGTACTGGCCTGTAAGGTGTCAGTAGGTATTTCCAAAATGATGTCATCTTCTACGACAGCATCGAGTAGCCAAGTGTGAAGTGATGAGGTTCATTGATACTTATAAATTGTATTTAATTATTTAATCTGTAAAACTATAGGTCATAACTTACAAGTAAGCTCCTTATGTAGATATAAAGGGCTCATTCTAAGGTAACGAAAACACAGTGATTATTTTTTTCATGGGATTATACACTAATTAAAACATACACATTCCTGCCAAGTCCGTTCCACTATAGCACTAAATTCTACACACTGCACCTTTAAAGGCCCCATGAAATGAAAATACATTTTCCCAATGTTAATCCTGTGTCCCTTTGTTAATTGTCAATGTCTCTTGTTATATGCCAAATATATGTAAAACATTTTTTAGTATTTTTACATCAAAATCTGTCTTTTCTCTTCCTGTAAAATGTTTTCAAATGTTTGATGACTCATTCTGCACTAAGGGCCGTCAAGTAATTTTGCGTCAAATGAAAATGCTTTCTCGAGTTTTTATGCTCACAACAGAGAGCATGCTGTGGTCATGGATTTCCATGTTGAGCTGCTAGCTACTGTAAACCCTAAATCAATATCCGAGACAAGCCCCTCCCTAGCTTCATGTTTTTACCGGAAATACGTAATATTTTCTGCACGCGTAAATATCAAAACGCACTCTGACTTCTGTTCCACGGGGCCTTTAGGGACATGAAACTAAACAAAATGTGTCTGGAAAACAGTAGCATAGTGTTATATAGCATAACATACCTCAGGTGGGGGTACCACCCAAAATGGTGTTATTGTGGAAGCCACACCCTGGTTGCCGTGATAATACGGACCTGCAAATGAAAAGTGGAATTAGAGCTTGGTGTCCCAAACATCCAGTCTCCACCCAGTCCTTTTCATTTGCTGTCTGCCAGACTGAATCACACCTGATACCCAACATAACATCTTTTTCATCTAGCCCAGATAACCAATGTTATCTCCCCTGCAGTGTGGAGGACCTGGGAACTTTAAGGCCTTTGTCTGTCAGGCAGTATTCACCTCCGAGAGCAACAATGTGCACTCTGTCTCCACCGGCACGGCCTTAAAGTTCAAAATAGAAAGTATTCTCATTATTGCTCTACTTCTCCTGTCTGTCAAATTTCGCAGCTGCAGTACAAAGTGGAATGAAATGCAAGCAACTAAATCTGCATTAAAAAAAAAACATTAGGGAATTAGGCCAAGACCCCTTTTTAGATATGGGCCAGGTTTATGATTTAGAAATGTGCACAAACAAGTCCAGAAACGATTGAGTTTGAATGACAGTAGTACCTTGTGGTTTCCTTGGATAGAACAGTAATATGCTGAGGTTTGAATTAGATTATTTGATTTGTATAAGTGAATGTAGCGTTTAGTTTCCGAGAGCAGGTACTACTGACCACAGATGATGCCCAAGCAGGGCTGGAAGCCATTGTTGGAGCCTTGCAACCGCAGCTGGTGGTCCATCTGCGAGTCAATGTCCTGCAGCGAAGGGAGGGCGGGGCCCCGTGGATGACTGTGGTACCAGCCGACCAATGACAGGCCACGCATGAACAGGTTTTGACAGATCTGGAAGGAGAATAACAGTGAGCGATATTTAACAGCTACAGGGTACCCAAGAGAAAGATTTTCTTGCAGATTCTTTTGAATTTTGTAATCTTACGTACAGCTAGGCCTGTTAATTATTAAATTGAATGATTTAATTAATTATTAACTCATTGGCTGCCAATGACGTCTATAGACGTCAATTGAAATACAACCGTTGACTGCCAATGACGTCTATATACGTCAATTATGTTTTTCAACGGGGCTGACTGGGGAGCGATCTAGAGGACCTTGTCACAAAAAATCAGGCTTGTAAACATAGTATGTACTACCGAACTGACCCACTAGGTGGGCCCCGTGCCAAATAGGATGGGAGAGATGAGTAACACAAAAAGCTTGTTTTCTCCATTTTTGGTCAAAAACGGGTGTTTTTGGTGAAACCAACGTATGTTCTACTGCCGATTACTAAAGAATGGAAAAAGGTAGAAACAAACGGTTTGTTCCTGATTAAAGAAGAGAGTCTACTCTTTCTTTTGATAGTTTCGGTGTTTACATAGTCATAGAACTCACTGTTAAGTGGGTCTTAGGAAATCAGTCAAAATGCTGTAAAACGCTTGGCAGTATGGGGCTCTCTGCACTGAAAATGGCTGGCAGCCAATGAGTTAATATATTTGAAAAATGTATAGTTTTGCTTTTTTATACTTTCAATCTTTTTATCCTTTTGAACTTATAGTTTCAGATGGCAGAAATAGTTACTATGATGAAACAGTTCTGTGTTGTTTAAAATGCTTTTTTATACGCCTCAAGCTGTAGACGGTGCTGTTGTACCTCTTCTTCCACAGCGGAGGCCGACTGTTTGTCTCCCAGTCTGGTCCGACACGGGAACGCTCGTAACACCGTCAGTACTGTTAGTGAGAATGAGAGCAAAAACACGATAAATTAGGTCAAAACAAGGTTTAGAGCATATTTAAACAAATTACACTTTGTGGTACAATCAATAATGTATTGACTGTACAACACATTGATTTGTGTTCACTGCCAGATGAGGCTGGTCCTAGCCTAGCAGTTTATTTTTCAGTGAACTCACACTGTGTGGTCGTATCCCAGCGTCCCCCCAGGTAGCCCACCACCTCGCTGGTGGTCAGGTGACAGTGGAAGTCCTGTAAGAGGGGAAGCAAAACATTTCAACCCTTGAACTCACTTTCATTCACTATAGCCCTACCATCAGAAATATAGGAGGCCTCTGTGAAAAGGGTCTATTTTACTCACCATAAGAAGCAGTACATTGCTGGACACAGCAACGTTGAAAGGCTGAAATCGGTTGATGGCAGAGAAGGCGGACAGCTCCACTAGTGTGTGGGGGTCCCTGAGGAGGTGAGGCATGGTGAATAAAATACATTATTACGGCTTTGTTGAATACTCGATTCTGATTGGTCAATTACGGCATTCTACGGTCTGTTATTTATGAATAGCAGGCCGTTGTTATGGACACTATTTCCAACCGTAGAATCTAACAGGCAATTTTTTAGTGGAAACAATAAAATCATTTTTAAATCAATAAAATAATCTTTTGTTGTTATATTTTGCGCCAAATTATTGACTTCTTTAGTACGTAACCATGTCATAAGCAGAATAATGTACAGCGCATCAGGGTCCTGCATCACCCTGTCGGGGTGTATTTTGCGATAATGACCGACTCGCTGTACATTATCTCTTAAATAAAAGACTGACTCCACAGGTTTTAGTTCCTGTACTGTCCTAATGAAGCCTGGTACCTGGTGGGGTCCCTGGCTCCCAGGTTCCCGTATCTCACAGGGATTCTCTCGCGGTCGGTTCTGCGGGCCACCATGATGTCTGGAGGAGCACATGGAAACACTACTGTTTCACCTAACACACTTCTTCAAGTCAGGGTTCCCACGCTTATTTACCTATTACATGTCAAAGCTTTTCTATGACTATTCTATAAATACATATCAAACATCGATGTCTGTATTTCAGTGGTATATGGAAATCGCCATATCTCACACTGAAGAAGGGTATCAACCCGAAACGTCTGTGAGGCGATTAAAAAAGTAAAAAGAAACTGTCGAGTGCTTGCTTTATTTATTTTCAAAGTTTTTTGATTTAGTATCAAGTGAGTTTAAGCACCCAGTTGAAGCACTAAGGTGTTGAGCGCGCTTCTTTACTTCTTCATGTATTTCAGTGGTGTAATGAATAAACAAGCTTTACTTGTCTGTGTCTCCTATGACATTGTAAACTTGTTCTGAATGTTTTACTGTGCCTAGAAGTTGGAATCGCACAAAACATAGTAACAGAGCTGAACGATAAAAGAATACCATGTTCTTTATGTAATTCACATATTGTTTGACTAAAATAATATAATAATAATAATATATAATAATAATATATAATAATAATATATATATATATATATATATATATATATATATATATATATATATATATATATATATATATATATATATATTCACTTGATATAGCCTTTATGTCAAACCACATATGTTCTAATACAGGATATTTATTAAACATGTATAAAAACAGTATAGAACAACAGAACCGTTCATACCATGTAATCCTGGTTTTGCATTCTTATTCTTCTCCTCAGCTGGCACGGCAGTCTTCCCTTCCTCCTCATCCTCCTCATCCTCCTCTTCACTCACCAGGCTCTGGTCCCCATGGGAATACAACAGATTTCAGATCAAGACTAGTGTACTTAACAGCTAGGGGGGGTTGTTAGGCACGACACACTAGCTCTTCTAAAATCACTGTTCATGGCCTCAAGCGGCTTATTGCTTTTATAAAAAGGTTACTAAAACAGTTACTATAGACTACCATTACTATCATTTATTGAAAAAATGTCATCATTCTTCTGCCAAGCAATATAGTATAATATAGCAAAATATAGTATAGCAAAATGGTTGCCAAGCAGCACAGGCTATTCAGGCTGGGATTGACAACTTTGGGATTGGCAGTGCATTAATACTAATAATGAATTATGCGGTCGGTCACAGGTGTGTGTATTTTACAACGGCTTCGAGCCAATCAGAATCAAGGATCGGAACTATCCGTTTTACAATACAGATTAATAAACGTATAAAATCTGTAGAAGTGTATCAGAGTCCTCAAGCAGTGCAGTGTGGCTCTCACCATGTCAGCGCTGGGTTGGTACTTGTGCAGCCAGCTGGTCTTGTACTGGACTAGCTTCTGGCCCCGGTAGCGCACCGAGGCCCAGCCGCAGCCAGACTTCTTGGCCGGGTTGACCAGGCGCTTGCAGTGCGTGGCCCAGGCACTGGGAGAGTTGAAGATCTGGCCCGTCTCCACCCAGCGGATTTTGCCGTCGTTCAGCAGGTCACCCACAAACTTCTTCCCCTGGTGAGATATTGAGAAAAAACCAAAATGAGATAAAAGCACAGAGGCTGAATTGAATGCCTAGGACATAATGACGACCGCTTGTCGCTGGATGCTGTGACGGTTAAATAGAAAAGTGAAATTGTGGAGAATCAAGCAAGCAAAAATGAACACTGATCCACGCAGTGTATAGACTGCATTACCACATAGCATTAGTGTAGCGAGTGCATTACCACAAAACATTACCAGGTAGTGTACAGTGAAGCATTACCACATAGCATTACCAGGTAGTGTATAGTAAAGCATTTCCAGGTAGTGTATAGTGAGAGCATTACCAGGTAGTGTATACTAAGCATTACCAGGTAGTGTATAGTGAGAGCATTACCAGGTAGTGTATACTAAGCATTACCAGGTAGTGTATAGTAAAGCATTTCCAGGTAGTGTATAGCGAGAACATTACCAGGTAGTGTAAGCATTACCAGGTAGTGTATAGTGAGCGCCCCGTCCCCGGGCTCCACCAGCCCATCCTTGAGCAGCACCCGCAGGGTGATCCCCCTCCGGGTCAGCAGGGACCCCCGACCGGAGCCGGAGCGCAGGTCCGACTCCTCTCCTCCACTCAGCTCCTCCTCATCCTCTTCTCCTCCATCCTCCACCGCCTGTGGGGAGCAGGGTGGCTCTGGGGTCACACGTGCACGCGCACGCACGCGCACGCACACACACATACACAGACAGACACACACACACACACACACACACGGCAGATGAATACACATTGTAAGCACATTAAATGTTATTATTACTATGTCCTCCATGCTATTGTGTTGCCGGTCACGTGACCTTGACGCATTCAACGTGAACGGGTCTTACTTGGCCCTGAAACACTTTTTCCCTGAAAAAGCCTTACTTACGTTAAGTATTCACAACTAACTTATTAACTCATTCTCGGTGTGTTATAAATAATTGTGAGTGAGTTATAATTCAGAGCAGGGTAAAGAAAGAAACACAAAAAAATAACAACAACAACATCAAAGCCCCTTTTGTTGTTGCCAGGGTGACTTTAATGGCAGGTAGCTTAATAACGGAAGCCGCCGCCGTCATGAGTCGTCGCGCCCCGCCATTAAAAACAACCACAACCGTAAAGTGACATTAACCTCGACGGCCTGAATATAAAACTATAAAACTATAACTATAACTATAAAAAGCCGAGGTTACGAATCAACCCTTGCGTCCATCTGTCGCGACCTCCTCCCCCCTTTTGTGTGTTTTGTGGTTAAACGTTTAATTAACGGCTTCCGCAAGACGAGGCCTGGCGGTCATTTAATTATTATATAATTATTATTTTTTAATAATGAGAATAATTTTCAAAAATAAATTTAAAAAAAAAACCCGGCTCCATTATTCTCACCCATCTCCCCGAAAACCGTCGCGGAAACCGTTCAAATCCAACTCGGTCGGAAAAAGGGGGGAGAGAAACGAGAGGGACCGCGTCGCTACATTAGCTTACTGAGCTATTACTCAACAAAACACACACACACATAGAAAATGAAGGCGCCTCTGTCTCTCTCTGTCCGCAGTCTAGTTTCCTTGTTGTGTTGCTTTAATGTCAATTCCCCTCCCCTTTCTTTCTCTCCCTCTCTCTCTCTCCCCGTCCTTGTCACTCTCCCCCCCCCCCCCCCCCCATGTGTTGTTCTCCCAAAACCATTTTGGTCTGATTCATGACAAGTCTTCCCGTCCCTGTCTCGCCGCACGGCCATTATGGGGGCTCAACGGTAACGTGCGTGGAAAAAGACACGGCAGAAGAGACGGCGTGGACGCGGTTTTCAAATGCCCTCGTTCACGTCGAGGAGATCAGATAGTAGAGGCCATTCATTTTGGTGATCATCCGGAGGAAATAGTGTCGCTCACCTCCTCCCTCCCTCCTTCCTCCTCCTTCCTAAGCAGCCCGCCGGAGGAGGGCAGCACATCCCTAATGGTGGAGCCTATGGAGGGCGCAGGCCTGCTTTCACTTTGGCCCACACACACACACACACCATCACAACAAGCAGTGTTGTTAAATCTGTGTACACTCATTGGGATGTCTCTCTCTGTGTCCTAGGGTTGTTAGGAGCTATGAGTCTAAATGAAATAGAAATAAAGTAAAGTTCTCCTTGCATGTCTTATAGGCCTGTCTGTATTTGTGTGTGTGCATGTATTTCAGGCCTGTGTGTGTGTGTGTGTGTGTGTGTGTGTGTGTGTGTGTGTGTGTGTGTGTGTGTGTGTGTGTGTGTGTGTGTGTGTGAAAAAGAGTTGAGTGATAAAAGAATTTCCCCAATGTGGGATTAATTAAGTAAATCTTAATCTTAAACAACAAAACATATGGTAACACTTTAGATTAGGGACCACATATTCACTATGAACTAACGTGTGAAGAGGAGGCAACTTTAGAGTAGGGAACCTGTGTGGGTTCATACGTGTCAAACTACTATTAGTGATGAGCAGGAACTCACTTTATAATGGGGAACACATTCTGAGTTAGAAAGACTTAATTTAGAGTTATTTGGACACTATTAACACTTGTGGTTTTGTGTTTTGTTACATGAGAACAGAACAACAATTTCCTTACTTCCTATCAAAAAGTTGTAATTAGGAGGTTATTGAGGGAAAACTCTAATATTAAAGTTAATGGCCTTGCAGTTGTTGAACATGGTCATGCAGAATAAGGCATTAATAAGTGCTTTATAATGACTGATAAACAGCTAATATGCTACTAATATGCATGTTAATAAGCTACTAGTTAATGGTGAATCTAGAGTGTTACCAAAAATATA
Organism: Merluccius polli; assembly: GCA_030340625.1. Taxonomy (NCBI): domain Eukaryota; kingdom Metazoa; phylum Chordata; class Actinopteri; order Gadiformes; family Merlucciidae; genus Merluccius; species Merluccius polli. The sequence goes on along the minus strand of JAOPHQ010000330.1, from coordinate 100,512 downwards.
TTGCGTCATTTGTACTAGGAAGTGTTTTGGGATAGCCTAGAAATCTAGACGCGTTGCGACGGTTCCATGTTAGAGGTAAACAATGGCTGCTGCTGCTGGCGAACGGTTTGTCTTTCGACTCGGCTTTGGTCCGCGACTCTTCAAGACTTGAAGTTAACATTTTATTTCACTATTCTTCCACAATCCACCATACGGAACACTTCCCCATGGACTCATTTCCGTCGCTCTGACTACGTCACCTTCTTCGTTGCTCTGATTGGTTGTAGCGCTATCCTATTGCGTGCAGAGGGAACTTGAAAGACAACCGTTTATCCCGCCCACACTGCCAATGGAGCAATGCCAGACCCTACATCTTTCTGATGTGGGTCTGGCTTGACAGGCTAGCTTTGGGAGGTATAGAGAGGTAAATACGGATCTCTAACCCCTCTCTACACCTAAAGAGGGGCTAACCCTTTGTAGCCCCTCTTTAGCCCTCAGTAGCCCTTGTCCAGTGCTAAAGAGGGGCTAACCCTTTGTAGCCCCTCTTTAGCCCTCGGTAGCCCTTGTCCAGTGCTAAAGAGGGACTAGCCCTTTCCCAGCCCCTATTTAGCCCCTGTCCAGTCACTCTTTAGCTCCTCAGTAGACCCTCTCCAGCGCTAAAAAGGGGCTAGCCCCTCTCCAGCCCTAAGAGGGGCTAGCCCTCTTTAGCCCCTCTGTAGCCCCTGTTTATCCTCTCTAGCCCCACTCAGCCCCTTTCTGGCCCTAAAGAGGGGCTAGCCCTCTTTAGCCCACCTGTAGCCCCTCTTTAGCCCCATCGAGGGGCTAGCCCCTCTACAGCCCCTCTCCAGCCCTAAAGAGGGGCTATACCTCTCTAGACCCTCTCTAGCCCGAAAGAGGGGCTAGCCCTCTCTAGCCACTCTCCAGTGCTAAAAAGGGGCTAGACCTCTTTAGCCCCTCTCTAGCTCTAAAGAGGGGCTAGCCCTCTGTAGCCCCTCTCCAGCCCTAAAGAGGGGCTAGCCCTCTGTAGCCCCTCTCCAGCGCTTAAAAGGCCACTTCACCGGTTGAAACATGAATATGTATTGAAAGTGGGTCATATATGTAGTCGAATAGTAGCATACATTTCCAATTTGGTGCCTTTTTGACCGAGAAAAGACAGAAAATGACTTTTTAGGGCTTGTGGACTGCAGACAACAACTCCCATCATGCACCGCAATGATTCAGCTCCGCAGGCCACTCCCACTGATGTTGAACTCCGCCTATGAGATACATCGCTCATCAATCTACCTACTAATAGCTACCACAGGTACTTAGCACCCCACGGACTCCGCGAGGCACCTGGCTTTCGTGGACATCGTGGAAATTTCATGGAAATCCCCCACTGCGTCGACAAACACCTGAAGCCAAATCCCGCCCACCCGATAAGCCGCCCTCCAATGAGCTTAGAGGAAGGGCTGTAGGAGGAGTCGGACAATCCCAGGTGACAATCACGGGTGACAAACAGAAATTCACCATGTTGTGTCATTGCCTCCGGTGGCGCGGCAGCCTGAGCGTCAGGCCCAGCGGCTCCGGGACGCACCGCCATGGCGAAGGCGCAGGGACGCAAGGGGAGCGGACTGCCGCAGTGCTACTACGAGGGGTACCTGGAGAGGAGGTCGTTCAAAGACAAGGTGAGCCGTGAGACAGACAGACAGACAGACACACACACACACACACACACACACACACACACACACACACAGGGGCGCTGCCAGGGATTTGGGGGCCCCATGAAAAGATAACCCATTGGGCGACACACCTGTCATGTCATGTGTATGTTATGTGGACGCAGGGGTGCAGTGAAGTCGCCTTGTGTTTCCAGTATGTGTGGCACAGGTCTCTCTAACCGGTTGGACGGCTTTCCTGCTCGCTGTGTGTTAAGTGTGGAAAGTTGACGTTGTGGTCTTGGGGACAAAATCAAAGTGCTGCTTATTCATACACCTTTCTTCTGTAATCTGGTCTACACAATGAATTCATGTGGAGCCAAGTGCCTAGACATACAAAGTACTGTACAACTTCCAAAATAACATTACTAGTATTGTTATTATGATATATAATATTAATTATTATTATTACAAGTACTATTTAGTATTAGTATTGGTATACGTTTTTGTTATGCGTTAGTGTTATATATGTCTATAGGCCTGTCTGTATTTGTGTGTGTGTGTGTGTGTGTGTATGTATTTCAGGCCTATGTGTGTAAAAAAAAATTGAGTGATAAAAGATTGCACCAATGTGGGATTAATAAAGTAAATCTTAATCTTAATTGTATACACATTATAATAAGCATAATTCATTATAATGATGATATCATGGATTCCATTGTGAATCCTTAATAATAATTACAAATTAATAATAATTATACCGACTTAATAAATTTGATATTATTCATTACAATTACAAATACACAAATAATTACAATAATTACATTCACATGACATTCACAATGTAAAACAACATTGTGTTGTGTAATCTGTTGTTGGCACAATCTAATAAACATAAACTATGATTAAGAAACCAATGTTCATACTTAACTTTACACCCGAAAATACTACTAGAACTTTTCTTTCTCGTTCTTCTCATCTGCCTGCCTGTCTCCTCGGATACCTGTCTACCCGTCTATCTGTTTACCTGTCTATCTGTTTACCTGTCTATCTGTTTACCCGTCTACCTGTTTAAATCTTGTGTGCCTTTTTTCAGACATCTCGTAAACTATGGACTTGTCTTTGCGGGAACACATTGTTTTTCTACAACAGCAACAAAGATTCTGAAGTAAGTTACCTCTCATTGAACATGACTTAAAGCCCTAACTATCACACGACTACTCTATACTTAGTTTTTACTCATTTAACTTATTTAATTTTACGTGTGTGTGTGTGTGTGTGTGTGTGTGTGTGTGTGTGTGTGTGTGTGTGTGTGTGTGTGTGTGTGTGTGTGTGTGTGTGTGTGTGTGTGTGTGTGTGTGTGTGTGTGTGTGTGTGTGTGTGTGCGCGCGTGTGTGCGTGTGTGTGTCCAGTATGTGGAGAAGTTGGCTCTCACTCAGTTCACCTCAGTCAAGAACGACTGCAGTCAGGACCAAAAATTAGATGCGGCCAGATTCATCCTCCGCTTGAAAGACAGGACTTTCAAATTAACTGTACGGGTACAATTTGCATATGACAAATACCTATATCAGTAAGCACTGTCAATTGATCCATTGAAGTTTATTGATATATATTTATTTTTTGTATGATGGTACAATTGTCTCTTCCTTCTCCTCTGCAGGCTCCCAGTCTTGAGGCTCGTGAACTATGGAAGGGTTACATCCACTCGATAGTAGAGGTCAGCATGTGCTATTTCTTGCTTTCAGCCGTTCCATTCAACCTCTGGGTTAACGCAGTCTTTCGACTTCCTGCTAGTGAACACTGCCATTTTGTGTATCCGTGTAAACGTAATCTCGGGGAAACGAAAGTGGAACGCCCTATTCACCCAGATTTGAGCTTGTCTGCTATCAGACTTTAGACATTAATCTAAAGTGTGATTTGTGTGATTAGTGTAAACATACTCTCGCATTGCCAGACCTATCAACACACTGTTTTGGCACTGTGCCAGCGCTGGAGAAATGTCATCATTCTGGTATAGGGGGAAAAAAACGCTTTGTCTTTTTTGTATTTCTTAAAACCAATCACAATCGTCTTGGCGCTGAACCCAGGATGCAGCAACGGTGCCCTTGCAAAATAGTGTCGGGGGGGGATCTTTGTTTTTGTGGAGCATTTGCACGAGGGGAGGTGAGCCCTGGCATTAAAATGGCTAAATCCCCACAAAAGAAAACGCCACATAAAACAGTAGAAGGTGTATGTCGACCATAGGTGTAGATTACGGGGGGGACATGTCCCCACCACTATATAATTTGAATTTTGTCCCCACCACTTGTGTGGGGACAAAAAATGTGCAAAATGTGCAAACCAATTGCGACCCCCCCCCCCCCCCGTCGACAATCGCGCACCCCCCCCCCCCCCCCCCTCGTTGTCAATCGCGCACCCCCCCCCCCCCCCCCCCCCCCCCGTCGACAATCGCGCACCCCCCCCCCCCTCGTTGTCAATCGCGCACCCCCCCCGCCCCCTCCCCACCACTTCTAAAACCAAACTGACGCCCTTGATGTCGACTATGTGATTTGGCACTTTCAGCGTGTAGGTTGCTAGCTTGGAGGTTGTTGTTGTTGTCGTTTCACATAGCGACGGGTAATAGTCGCCCAACAACGGCAGGCTTATATCAACAAGACTATCAGACTAGTGTAAACGTGACCCCTGTGCATCTCTCTCTCTTCGTCTCAGTTATCGGTGCCCACCTCGCTGACCCTGCTGCCGGGCCAAATCCTCATGCTGAATGAGGCCGTGGAGATGGAGAAAGAGAGACTAAAGACGCCTCTTCCTCCTGAGGTCCCCCCCAGGTGCAAGAGTGGCTCCATTGTTGCAGCGGATCTGCCAGCGTGAGTGCAGCTTGACATCCTTGCTGGGGAGGTTAAACCCAATGACATCCAGCTGTGCAGGAATTCTGCTCTAGCCATTGTTGCCCTTAACCATTTTGATTACCGGTAGTGTGTAGGATAGGATGTACTACACCTAATGTTTGAATAATGTTATAAGTATTATTATGTATGGTTTTGCGTCGTACAATAATCTATAGCGTCTTCCATACATCCTTAGCATGGGTGGCCCCGGTGGGAATCGAACCCCTAGCCCTGGCACTGTGAATGTCATGCTCTCTGAAATGAGCTACACAGGACAGCCTTTTTGATTGGCCAAATTGTGTGTGTGTGTGTGTGTGTGTGTGTGTGTGTGTGTGTGTGTGTGTGTGTGTGTGTGTGTGTGTGTGTGTGTGTGTGTGTGTGTGTGTGTGTGTGTGTGTGTGTGTGTGTGTGTGTGTGTGTGTGTGTGTGTGTGTGATGAGTGAGACCATGTACAAACATTCACGCATCATGCCAGAATGGTTTAACAGCTCCATTGATGTTTTGTAACATCCCTAACACCCCTGATGTTGTGTTTTTAGACAGAGACAGAAGGGAAGTACTTATACTTGAACTAGGATGTGTGTATGATCTCTACATGGACATGGCTTTTAATGATGAAATCATGAAGTACCAACCCATACGGGCAAAACTAAGCGACCTAGGCAGGGCTTAATTTGAGGGGGAGCAAGCCGGAGCGCGCTCCGGAACCTCGGACGCGCGCTCCGGAACCTCTGACGTTGGCTCCGCCAGCTATTTATAGCTGTCATCCGCGATCCGCCACCTCTCTTGACAAACAATATATTTTTTTTCTTTGTCTGTCCGTATCCGTGAGTGCAGGTGTGTTGCCTGGTTGTCTGTCGGTCTGCCTCTGTTAAGAGTAAAATAGTATCTAGTGTTATCTGCCTTCGGTGAAGCGTGTTTTTGTTTTCCGTTTTCTTAAGTGTTTTCTTTCTGCTCTGGTGATCGAGCGGCCGTCGTTGGTGGCCTTTTGTGTTCTGTTCGTTTTTGAACCTCTTCCTTTTTCAAGGACTTGGTGTATATTCAGGGCCGAATTAAGAAGGCCAGGGGCCCCTAGGCTGCTGGACGATGTAGGCCCCCCCCCCCCCCCCCCCCCCCCCCACCTTGAAGGTCCGAATGCCAAAATTTTTTTGTTGAGCGGGGGGGGGGGGGGGGGGTGATTTTTGTTGAGCGGGGGGGGTGCTAGCGGAGATTTTTGTTTAACCGGGGGGGGGGGGGGGGGGGGGGGTGCTAGCGGAGATTTTTGTTGAGCGGGGGGATTCGGCCAATCGGGGGCCCCCTGGCAGACTGGCACAGGTGGGGCCCCTAGGCTGCAGCCATATCTAGCCTGTGCGTTACTCCGGCCCTGTGTATATTGTTAACTATTTTATCCGGGCACATCCCCATTCCCTGGCTTTAGTTATACTGTATTGTCTTGCTTTGTTGACTAAATACAGCATTGAACATAGGAATTTGTAGTCTATCCGGATTTGATGTGACTATCGTTATTAGGCCTACAATACATGCCCAGATTATTTTCGGTGTGGCGCACAGGGTTGCTCGAAAGCTTTTTTCGCACCGGAGCCACTCATCCTCTGCGCTCCGGGACCTCCTACGTTACAAATTAAGCACTGGACCTAGGCTATCGATGCAAGCTAGTGTTGATTTCTGGCAGCTTGGGGCATGTCCACAATCTTGTTTTCAAGGCTTTCAAGGTTAAGGCTGGCAGGGCTCTCCAGCAGAAAAACAAAACGGCTAGCAAAGTTTTGCTCCACATCTGCAGTTATAGGCAGCCTTGCAGTGTGGCGCAGGAGATGTTTTTTGTACCCCTGACTACCATCAAGTGACAAAGCCCTATCTTATCTCTTGAAATATTTGAATCCTGTCTGTTGTAATATGATTTGTGGATTCAAATAAAGAATTAAAGTGTGTGTGTGTGTGTGTGTGTGTGTGTGTGTGTGTGTGTGTGTGTGTGTGTGTGTGTGTGTGTGTGTGTGTGTGTGTGTGTGTGTGTGTGTGTGTGTGTGTGTGTGTGTGTGTGTGTGTGTGTGTGTGTGTGTGTGTGTGTCCAGGTGCTACAAGAACGTGTCCCGTATGGATGCAGAGCTGCTGCTGGAGAGAGAAGCGGCGAGCGGGAACCTGCTGCTCCGACCCGGGGGCCACTCGAGCACATTCACTCTGACCACACGGGAGCTTCTCCCCTGGTACACACATGCTCACACACACACGCATGCATACATACATACATACATACATACATACACACACATCTTACATTTTTCTCTCTCTCTCCCTCCCTCCCTCTCGCCCTCCAAACGGTAGTCCTGTGTTCAAACACTATCGTGTGACTGAGAAGCCTGGCGAGGGCTTCGTTATTGAGCTGCAGGACCCTGTGAGTATTTAAAAGATGTAACTTACTCTACAGAAGAACTGTAGTCAGTGGACAAGGCTGAAGTTGACCCCTTCAGGTCAATGAAGAAGTAAGGAAGGAAGTAGATGTGGATGGCACTGCTTCAAGCAATAGGACAGTTAACCAAGACATGCTGCTTTCCAATATGTTTGCTACGTTAAAGCTGTTTATACCACAGTATTGTTAAATAGTCCAACATTAAAAACAACTGTTAAATACAACTATCCACGAGATGTTTCCTTGACAACGCAAAAACAATATGCTCAAAACTCTCAAAAAAGAATATTTAAATTTCAGCAGATTAAGTCAATAAAACCCCAATAATATTATAGATGAACGTAACTCATATCTTATCATTGTTGGTAACTATGGTTTATTCTACTTGGTATAAGCGGAGTAAACCTTTCCTTTTATTCCTTACCGTATCGTTTTTTAATCTAATGTTTTTTCTAAATATATATAAAAACAACAACTACAAAAGCAACAATGTTCTTGTGTTCAGATCCACTGTGCCACGCTGAACGACGTGATCACTCGGGTGTTGAAAGAGATTGGAGGAACGCTGACGCCCTTCGTCGCGGAGGAGCGGTATGAGGACGGTAAGGAAGAAGGCTATAGTCCCCTCTCAGCAGCTTGCAGGTCTCGCTCGCTCGATCACTCGCTCATCTGAAATCCCCTCTCTCTTCAGTCTTAATCAAGTCGAATGAGGAGAACAGAGAGAAGAAAGGCGAGATGTATGTCAACGACCCACCACCGAGACCAGGTACCCGCGCACACGCATATACATACATGCATGCATACCAGGTTGACATTTACTGGCATAGAGCAGCAACACCACATTGCTTTGTTTGGCATGTTGTTGACAGGTTTTATGCTTTCGCTTTTAATGTAGCCTTGTTTGCAGGTTCATTTTGCCTTAGATTTTTATACATTTTATCACTTGCTTTGCCCTAACTCTCTCACTCTACTTTGACTATTCAAAGTAGAGTCTTTACTGTTGGTTAGTTAGTCTTTACTGTTAGTTATTCAGTGTCTTTACTGTTAGTTAGTTAATAGTTAATAATAGGTAGTTGTAGTAACATCCATCCCTTTCACAATATGGGCTTGAGTGGGATATAAGCCATTTCTATTCTATTCTATTGCTTACTCCTCCAAACATGTATGTCACACATTATACATGTTTGGAGCAGAAAAAACCCTGGGATTGTCATCTCCCTTTATGTTGGTTCCAACAGGAGCCTCCCTTCTATCTGACCAAAGTTATGAGGATGACAAAATCAATTTGAGTGAACGTAAGCACCCATCTATTTGAATGCACTTACATGTATCCACTCACCCATGCAGTCATGACAATATCAATAAAGAATACTGTATTTGATTTGACCTTGGGTGCCGAGCAAGTCACCCAGCAATCTAAAAAACTAGATGCAGCATTGATCCATCCGTCCATGAAACATTTCTCTGTTCATCCCGCTATGGCTATGCTGTCGGCTGTGCGTCTCTCCACTTGTCGCTCTTTCCGTCGCACCGTCACCAACACAAACACAAACACCCAGGTGGGATCTGACGTGTGATTGGCTGCTGCTCCGCTGTGCTCGGTCTTTACTGTTTACTGTGGTCCATTTTTCCAGGAGCAAAGCCAAAAGCAACATTGGCCCCTCAACCCTTACTGCGCCCTTGGGCTCCATGTAAGTATGTTTTATTAGTTTCACCCCTCATTACTTATATATAATACTGCCTATTCAGTCTGTTCAGTGTCTTCTTCTAACCATTGCTCACTCACTCACCGTGATTCCCATCCATCCTTTTAGCCGATGGCAAGTTTCCACGGCCAAGCAATAGCCCCCCGCCTCAACCCACTGCACCTCCTAAACCAGGTACTCACTCACTCACTCACTCACTCACTCTCATCATCATTATTATTACTGCAAACCTGTTTGATAATTACTGTAAAAAAGTAGTGTCATTACGTTTGTTGTTAGGAATGTCGATGAGTGAGTCTTTACTGCTCTGTCAGGAATGTTGCTGATAAGCACCGGGAAATGCAAGCGCCAGCATCGATACCCGTGGCAGCTATTGAATGTGGAATTTGTCTCTGTGCTTGCCGTCAATCATACCTGACATGCTAAATGAAGTGTGTTTTCCAGCGGAAGAGAAGAAGAAGAAGCTCACCGTGGTTGTGAAACCTGTGCCGCGTAATCCTCGTGTTGCACGTGAGTAATGAGTACTCCTCCCATGGATAACGCGTGTTTCACCCCTCTATGCTCTGCACTCTGTGATAACTTATTCATTGCTTAGGGCAGGGGTTCCCACTTTTACATCTGTAAATCCATTTTAGCCCCATCAACATCTACCAGTAACATCAATGACCCGACTGAATCATAAGGCAGTTTGCAGATATATGAAGAATCTTTTGAGATCAAATCACGATTCTGTATGCATACCAGTCGACCCCAAGGTTGAGAGGTTGGGGGGGAGACTTATAATATAAATGTCATTTATACTTTTTTCTGTGCTCTTTTAGTGACGCCCCCTGGTCCACCAAAGTGGAAATCTCAAAGCAGCCATGGTGAGCCAGTCTTTATTATAGTTTTTATAATATATACTATATTTACAATGTAATAAATCATCCTTGCATGTCACACACAACAGCATGTCTGTGTTGACGTTCTGCCCGTCTGCCTGTGTCCCTCATTATATCCATTATGCCCCGGTGTTCTCCAGAAACGGAGAAGAAGGACAAACCAAAGGAAGCGTACAAGCCTGTTCCTGCTCCTCGCCGCTTCCCTCCACCTTCCTCCATTCCCCCTAGGTCCTGCAGTAATGGTAAACCCTGGCTCTGACTTTCCCAACCTTTTTCTGTCCCAGGTATCTCCATCGGTACGGCTCAAGTGCCATACCGATGAATATATATATATATATATATATATATATATATATACACTCACCGGCCACTTTATTAGGTACACCTGTCCAACTGCTCGTTAACGCAAATTTCTAATCAGCCAATCACATGGCAGCAACTCAATGCATTTAGGCATGTAGACATGGTCAGGACGATCTGCTGCAGTTCAAACCGAGCATCAGAATGGGGAAGAAAGGTGATTTAAGTGACTTTGAACGTGGCATGGTTGTTGGTGCCAGACGGGCTGGTCAGAGTATTTCAGAGACTGCTGATCTACTGGGATTTTCACGCACAACCATCTCTAGGGTTTACAGAGAATGGTCCGAAAAAGAGAAAATATCCAGTGAGCGGCAGTTCTGTGGGCGCAAATGCCTTGTTGATGCTAGAGGTCAGAGGAGAATGGCCAGACTGGTTCGAGCTGATAGAAAGGCAACTGTAACTCAAATAACCACTCGTTACAACAGAGGTATGCAGAAGAGCATCTCTGAACGCACAACACGTCGAACCTTGAGGCGGATGGGCTACAGCAGCAGAAGACCACACCGGGTGCCACTCCTGTCAGCTAAGAACAGGAAACTGAGGCTACAATTCGCACAGGCTCACCAAGATTGGAAAAAACGTTGCCTGGTCTGATGAGTCTCGATTTCTGCTGCGACATTCGGATGGTAGGGTCAGAATTTGGCGTCAACAACATGAAAGCATGGATCCATCCTGCCTTGTATCAACGGTTCAGGCTGGTGGTGGTGGTGTAATGGTGTGGGGGATATTTTCCTGGCACACTTTGGGCTTATTAGTACCAATTGAGCATCGTGTCAAAGCCACAGACTACCTGAGTATTGTTGCTGACCATGTCCATCCCTTTATGACCACAGTGTACCCATCTTCTGATGGCTACTTCCAGCAGGATAACGCGCCATGTCATAAAGCGCGAATCATCTCAGACTGGTTTCTTGAACATGACAATGAGTTCACTGTACTCAAATGGCCTCCACAGTCACCAGATCTCAATCCAATAGAGCACCTTTGGGATGTGGTGGAACGGGAGATTCGCATCATGGATGTGCAGCCGACAAATCTGCAGCAACTGCGTGATGCTATCATGTCAATATGGACCAAACTCTCTGAGGAATGTTTCCAGTACCTTGTTGAATCTGTGCCACGAAGGATTAAGGCAGTTCTGAAGGCAAAAGGGGGTCCAACCCGGTACTAGCAAGGTGTACCTAATAAAGTGGCCGGTGAGTGTATATATATATATATATATATATATATATATATATATATATCAATAAACTTCAAGTTTTTTTTCTTTTGAGCTAATATAATACCGTTATCATTTATCGTCATTATTGATATTGTAGTGGCATAGGTGTTTATTTATTTATTTATTTATTTTTGTAATTCTTTTTTTTTCTTTATGCGTACCTTCACAGTGGACGCCATCTCAGAGGAGCTGAAGAAGAAGTTTCTAAAGATGTCTACTGAATAGAGTGACAGGTTACCCTTCGTCACCTTTCAACATTCCTATGGCCAACGGTACGGCGGACAGATCCACTGGAAATGCATAGCAATGTTTTAGCCAAAGGGGTGTCTCTGTGGAAAATGAGTGGGCACAAACATTAGAAAAGGGTGTTTTTTTTTTACTGTGGTTATTGCAGGAGGGGACTCCCAGGGTTGGATCCTGAGTTCATGGACTGCTTCTGGTTGTCAATAATGGCTGTTGGCCGAACCGCTGTACCTGAACCTCTCCAACCGATTACAGATTGGAGGTAATGTGAATGGGGTTGTACGTGTCCCCTCACCCTCCTCACATTTTTCTCCTGCTATTTTGCACACATTAAGACTTTGGGCACAAGTGCATACAGGGCGTGTCCCAATCACCTTCTACTAGTTTAACGGCAGAAAAATGGTCGCAGTGCCAGGCGCATGGTCCAAAAGGGTTGCACTTCATTAATCATCGGTGTGTTTTGGGCATCACATGCAATAAACCAATCAGAGTGTCATCTCCCATTCCCTTTAAAAGCAAACATAGCAAAACAAATGTAATTTAACAACTCGCCGAGGACACAATACATACAACAGAACACAGTATAAACGCCATCAGAACAAATAAATAAAAAACTAATTTATAGAAAGATAGATTTATAGAAAGAAATATATAGAAATATTTGGCATACTAGGCATAGATATAAATCAAAACAACAAAAAATGAGACATTTCCCCACAAATCTTTCTTGCTATTTTACTAGAGTACATTTTTTGAAGCGATGACAAAAATAATTTATAAACTAAACAAAAGAGGGCTTACTATTTCTCCACTCTGTCACATTACAGAAGGTACAAGGGTCCACTTGCACAAACTTGAACCTTTTTCTAAGAAATTCTGCAACCGGTTAAACCTGATGAAGTATTTTGAAATTAGTTTCTTTGACCTTAGGGGAAGTAAGCCATTTAATACATTTCGAATGTGCCTTATCTATAATAGACAATGTTTCCCCAATTTTCCCCAGTTTGTATCACCAATACATTTATTATTACATTTGTTATCATTTAAGTTATCATTAATCACTAAATCTGGCAATACTTATTTAACATTTGAATACGTTAAGGTGTTTTGGTGAATGTGTTGTTGAAGTGAATCAGCGAAGCCAGGTGCGCTTGCACCTTATGAGGTTGCCAGCCAGCCCGTCTAGGGACCGAGCGCTGCAATGTGTACAAAACACGCGGGCTTCTTGCAAACATAATATTTTAACAAATGGTTTATAACACCTGTAATAAAGTCCTTCTATGAATGAAGTGTAAATGTCCTGCAGCTCCGCTGGCTGAAGGTCCTCAAGGCCAGACCCAGTTGGCAGGAGCAGGGGTAGATTGTTATGACCTCTTTGATGATTGAATAATGATGATTGAATGATGATTATGATCTACTTTTTAAGAAGTATCTGGATGTACACAATTATCATCTTTCACATTATAATCTTTTTTATTTTTAATGGTTTGCATGTGTGCCCTGCTGAGCCTCCCTGTGTGTGTCACAAGCAGCGTGTATGAGCATCGTGCACCCGCCTAAAGGCGCGCATTGCTAACTAGCAGGCGCTCTCTCGCCGGGTGTAAGATAGGGTGTAAGATGGGATGTAAGATAGGATATAAGATAGGGTGTAAGATGGGATGTAAGATCAGCCTCATAGTCACAGAAATGTTGTATGAGTCAGTATTGTTTGCCTATTCACTGGCTGTTGTCTACAAACAAAAAAACGACAGTCATTTTGTTTGTTGTTTGTCTTGTCCTACGGGTCTTGGATGCCATTTTCTGAATGAGCACACATTTGTGTCTGTAGGGAATGTTTGGTACATTTGATTGAATACATTTGTCATTGGCTGCATTTTGTAATTAGGTTTGTATACTACATTAAAATCCTTTTTTTCATTGTTTTTATATCTCTGTTGTATGTCTTGTATCTGGGTGGCAGTAGTTGTCTGGTAACCAGAAGGCATTGTTGCCTTGCATGACACCGCCGTCGGTGTATGAATGGGTGAATGTGAGGCAATAATTGTAAAGAAGCACTTTATAAATGCAGTCCATTTACCATTCATATAATTAAATACTGTCATCATGAATACATCTATATGTGCCTTTCTTTGTCTCTCTAGTAAAAATGTTGCTTTATTCCTAGATTTCCTCAATATGACTAATACATATTGTTTTGCTATTAAGGTTGTAAAGTTATTTAAAACTATAAAATAATGTTCAAATAATAACAATAAATGACAAACAATGATTTAAAGCATCGATGTAAATGCATTTGTATACAAAGGTCAACATGATATAGAAAAAACATAAGTCCAGCAAACAAATGAGTACATGAGGAAAATCAGCCAATATTAGTAAACGGCTGTCAGTGAGATGAACACTTTCTGACCCCTGGGTTCACCACAGGTCTGGGAAACTGTATGACACTAACAGTAAATGTACTTCTCATCAGCTGAAGCTGTTTGTAGGTCCCTGCTTTTAGGAACCTAAAGCTGTCGTCAGGCCGGTCCAGAACATCCCCTTTTTCTAACCTTCAAATCAATGCATTGTTAATTCAACTAACAACTAACATTGTAGACCACAGACCCAGAGAAGCAACAAGGAAACAAGTTGAGCGTGTTGCGATGGCTGCGAGAGAGCAGGAGATGAGAAACACTTCAGGAGTTTATTGGCTGAGCATTTCGTGTGTCTTGCTGCTATTTTACGTTAAAAGTCTCTCTTATTGACAGACATATGTTCACTTGTTCACTCTTTCAGAGATCCAGTACAGATATCTAGGGTCAGCTGCTCTTTATCTTGATTTGTATTCTCATTTGTATTTTTATTTGCATTATCTTTATCCACATACTGAATGTAACGTGTCTCCACATATTGTTGACAAACACACACACACGCACACACCCGAGAAAAACATTTGTTCGACAAGATTGTCTCCACATACTGATGACACACACACACACACACACACACACACACACACACACACACACACACACACACACACACACACACACACACACACACACCAAAAAATGTGTTCCCATAATAAGTCCATAGTTAGCATGGCAGCAGCAATTAGACACCAAATATTTAGGCAGATAGTCATGAAGACGTGCACGTCGACATGTTCACAAGTAAGCAATAGGCAGGTGGCAGGGCCGGCACAGACGTTTTGAGGGGCAGGGGCTCAAGCAAAACAAAGGGCCCTCACCCCACCGACACACACTACTCCCACCCCGAGGTTGCCACACAGCCATAATCACACACTATGTTCATAACATGGGACCGGTTCAAATTCTACTGAAACATGTATCCATGAAAAAAAAAACACAGATTGAATGTTGTAATGCAAGTCATTCAGTGTAAGTAATGCAGTCATGTACCTTTCATTATAAGTAATGATCAGACTCTAGATCAGCAGTCCTACCCTGACATGCTGGATACATAACCCCTGTATTTAGGGTTTTAAAACCTCCTTCTGTTTTCATGTTCGGTATCATTTTGTTACACTGCATATATTTTATAAATAAGACATGGGTACAACCTACTGAACTAGTTTGATTTTAGTAACATGTTTTTGAGCATCACACTGAGAGGAAACAAAATGCACACGCACACATAAAGAAAAGGGGCGGACTAATCAGTAAACTACCAAAACTATGCAAAACCTAACTTCCTGCTTCAAAAATGAATTGCATATTTATAATTTATGACGTAGATAACTTGGTTTTCATGATAATTACACTTGCTTGCTTGCTCGTGAGTACTGAGAAGGTGACAAGCCCTACTGACCTACTTTATAGTTTTTTAATGGATATATAATATTAAAAGTAAGTAAGCGTTGTGTAATCGTGGTTTCATCGTTAACACAGTGCCTACCTGAGTGACGTCATTCACCGTAACTGAACTGGGGATGCGGTGCGTTCATGACAAGTTCGGAATGTCAAAATATGCGACAAAACCATTTGGGGGGGGGGGGGGGGGGGGTACTTTTTAAATTGATAAGGTGTATTTATTCGTGGATACTACTATACATTACCCTCTTTATATTTTATAGAATTTCAATAACAAATAAAGAAATGTATAGAAATAGAAAGGGAAAAAAATAGAAATACAATTAGCACCAGGGCAAAAAGGGCACTTTTGACTCTGAGGGCAAAAGGGCCGGGGCTCAAGCCCCCTTGGACCCTATCTGTGCACGTGCCTGCAGGTGGGCAGGTAGACGGGTAGGTAGAGGTAGACAAGTAGGTCGGTAGACAGATAAGACTGTTAGGCAGGTAGACAGGCGGACAGTGTAATCAAGAACAAGAAAGAAGGTTTATTGGTGTTATTACAAACTTAAGGACCTTGGCAGCAGCAAGGCAGCAGCCAAGTGCTCAGCCAATGAACTTTGGCATGTCCTGGAATATCTTGATTACATTTTGCTTACTAGGTTGCTAATAAATGACACAACACAGTGTTCTTGCTGCCGTTTTCTTACTCTCATCTAATAACACCATTCATTCATCATTGTTTGAATGATGAATTAATTACATGAACAATATAATATAGTTAATTTAATAGCCTAGTTTTATGTGGATATAATTTCTATAATTGGACAGCCTCACCTGACCTGGGTCATCAGTGTAAGGTTACGCTCTGGGGCTGGTGGGGCTGCACACCTGTGGTGCTCAACGCCTGTGGTGCATGAGCACAGGTGAGAGAGAAAGAGAGATTGTTTGTTGGTTGTTCTGTACATCTGCATTGCAAACCGGAGTCAAATTCCTCGTAGGTGCAAGCATAGTCTACTTGGCCAATAAAACCTGATGCTGATTCTGATGGGCAACACTGTGAGACTTCTATTGGTTACTTAAAGACTGGTTGTTGTTGTTGTTGTTGTTATTGGTCTTAGTTTGATTTGTACCCCCATTAGGCCCTCTTTTTTCAGCCTCTGATCCTCAGTGGTTCTCAAAGTGGGGTCCGTGGCATATGGCCAAGGGGTCTGCAAAATAATTAATAAAACTCCTACATCATTTATCATAAATGTAAGATTTTTAAATTAAACAAGCGTACCTTTGAGATCATTTCTCACAGCGTCATGTTTTTCAAGGGGCACAACTTGAAAGTTCATTGAGCCAATAGGGGGGAGCAAACTATAACAATGGTAGGTGCTTGTAAATATTTTCCCATTCTAAGGGGTCCCTGGCTTGAAAAAGATTGAGAACCTCTGCTATACACTCTGGGTCTGTTTGGGGATCCCTCACTCTTGCATTTGATGGTGGCATTGTCAACAAAAAAAAGATCAGTCTTATAGTGTATTCTGAAAATCACATGAATATGAAGTAAGTAAGAATTCAAGAACAACAGTGCTTTATTCCTTTATTTCCTCAATGTGACTAATACATTATCGTATATACTTTTTGACTATTTACAGTACGTTGCAAAATTACTTTTAAAATGTAAAATAATGTTAAAATAATAATTCACTCAGAGCTCTTTAAAGCATTGCAAGCTACAGTTATTCCCACTGTTGTAACTATATTTGTAGAGAGGTCAGCGTGATATAAAATAACATAACACTACAGCAAACAAAGATCAACTGATAAAAAATTAAATTATAATAATCCAATATTAGTAAACGGCTCTCGGAGTGAGATATTAAACACTTCCTGACCCCTGGGGACACCACAGGTCTGGGAAATGGTACATAACGGTACATAAAATGACTTCTCATCAGCTGAAACTACTGTAGGTTACTGGTTTTCTCAAGTGTGAAGCTGTCCTCAGGCTTGTCCAGAACATCCACTGTTTCTAATGGCTTCTCGCCTTCCAGAAATAAAAGCATTACATGTAAGGATGACAGTAATAAAGATACAGTACTGTTGGGTAGGGTGGTTAACATGTATACAACGCAGGCAAGTCATTTCACAAGCCTTGAATAAATGTATCTTTATTCAGATAGGATCAACTAACATAATATTCCATATACCACAAGTAGCAACACTGTTTTTGGTAAAGAGTCCATTTGAGAGCTCAGTAGTCAAAGCATTGCAGACTATAAATAGCAGACTAGAGACGGAACAAGTTTGTTGTAAGCAAAGTGCGGCACCATAATCCAAAGTGAGCCAGTCATACCATACCAAGGGTCAAAATGTGGTGGTATAGCAAACCTGATGGCTTCTGACTTCATCGTTGAAATGTTGCTGACGAAAACGATAGAAAAATATGTCCTGGTTTAGTGCTAAAACTACAGTTGATACAGTCGCGTTGTCTAAAAGCAGGCTGAGACTAACATAGGTCGGTGAGTTTACTTTTGCTTTTACTTATTACTGAGAAGACTATAGATGTGAATTCAGAACCGTGATATATTTAAAGTGTCAGTACCTGATAATGACGAGGAAGTGAAATCACACACAAGCTACACGGACACAGATGAAGTACACTGTTTAAACTCAGAATGGCCTTAGACCGCCATATTTACGGACAGCAAAACGCTGTGGATTGTTCGGCTTGGCCTTTTAGTTTGAATACGATTAAAGAAAGGCACAGGGGTTTAGAACAGCTGGACACATGCAAACATGTACACACGCGCACACACACACACAAACAGCTGGCTGCATGATACCATGACAACCGTGGCGGGAAGTGAACGAGAGGGCGGCGGCCAGCGCTCTAAATGCTTTTTGCTTCATTGCAGTGCGACAGAACAAAACTAAAAGTGTGTATAGAAGAGACGGTCACTGTTCAGACTACGCTTAGTAAACCCCAGGTATCGCAAAAGCCAGAGTCATAAAAATGAAGAGTTGTGTCACCGAGAGTTCATTCTGCTGATTGGAGTTGGAGTTGTTGAACTTCCGGATTCAGGTGATAAAACTCTTCCATGACCTGGCTTTGACCACAGCCAGGCAAGAGGTAATGTTAAGCAGCAGGTGGCTCTGGCTGGGTCCCTCCAGCCCGCTGGGTGGACGGATGGATGGACGGATGGACAGATGGATGGGTGGGTGATGGATGGATGGATGGGTGGGTGATGGATGGGTGATAGATGGGTGGGTGAATGGGTGGAGGCTCCTAGGTGAGGCTGGCGTTTGAGCTGCTGGTGTTACTATTCTTCCTTTGGCCACTCAGCACCACGCTGGGCACCTGCAGGCCTGTCTTAACAGAGAAAGTACCGTTCCACACCTGTAGGGGGCAGCAGAGGAATAGATATGGTTGGGCTTGCGTGGGTTTTTTTTTCATATGTCTGCTTGAACTTTCAGTTATGTTTACATGCACAGGGAAACCCGCTTTGCTGTGACAGCCTAACATATTCAAAAATCCAATTAGAAATGCTCACCATGAAAGCGGGTATGATGGGCTGCGTGAACTTGGCCTTGAACGTGTGCATCAGCTGCTTGAGTTTGGCATTATAGAAGGACAGGACGCCTGGAGGAAGACAGAACCAGAGATGTTAGCTGATGCATCATGCTCGCTGATGCATCATGCTCGCTGAAGGTCATTATGTTAGCTGATAAGTCCCATGCTGAAGACCTCAACCTAGATTCAAATGTATAAAAATAAACATACATATAATACATATAATGTTAACATTGACCTCATGTATATCCAAACAAATAAACTTTGAATAATAATAATGTTAAACCTGCACTATGTATGTTTTCCCATTAGCAACCACTAGTGGCTTGAGTCGTAACTACAGTTATAGCTATATCATGTTCAGACCGTCTTGAGATTTTCCCACGGTGGGGGTGGACCAAAATAAAACGATTTATAGAGAAGAATTCCCTGGATGGATTGACCCGTGGATGGATACGTTTTGCTCTCGAGAAACTTTCTAGTTCCCATATTATTAAAGGGAGTAACAGGCAGTAGGTTAGTTAGATTGAGTGCAGGTTCAATATGGGGCCATGTGTGCGGCCCCAGGGGACGCGGCTCGTACGTCTCACCTTCCTCGTAGTTGCAGTACACCCCTATGCGGTCGGGAATGGGGCAGTCCAGGGTGCGGGCTTTGTTGTTGTGCTTGGCCGTGAGGCTCTGCTGGAGCCAATTGTTGAGGTGGATGCACCAGGAGGCGCTGCTCTTTCCCAGCTGGTCGAAACGCCCCAGGCTCCGCAGAGCCACGCCCACTGCGAACGCCTTGCTCTCCTTGTCGAAGCGCACCTCCCAGTACTGCTGGCCGGCGTCGATCATGGTGTCGGCTACGGGTTAGTTAAGATAGAGGGGATGAGATATTTGTCCACCATTTTGTTTTTTGGTGACTCTCTCCGTTCGTCTAAATGTATGTTTACATTTAGACGACTTACAAGCTGAGAGCAACATGCGATCAGAATTGGAGACTGCAAAGTAGCACAAAAACTACAACATATGCGGGGAAAAAAAGTGCAGCACGTCCAAGTTAACGAAAAAGAAACATCATATATTTTGTGTCCATAATGGTTACATCTCAAGACACAACAGATAATTAAAACCAAAGTCCACTGGTCAGTATTTAACCGTACACAGATTGTAAGAACATGAATATGAATCACACTTCCGTCGCAGCCGCTCCACTCACCCAACACCGTATAGGACTCTGCCGTGAACCTGTCTCTGCCCACCCGTGCCGTGGGCCCTCGCTTGGGCGACATCAGGGACGCCCTGGCGACAGATCAGATGGACGCTTGGCGTTAGAATAGGGTTGGCCTTTAGGGCCGCCGCGATTAGTCGACTGATCGATAAGTTGATCGACGGAAAATTAATCTAATCAAATTTGTATAATCGATTAATCGTTTAGGTACAAATACCAAACATTTGCTGCTTGATGCTTCTGAAATAAAAATGTTTGGTTCATGGATCATTATAAAATGAATACTTTAGTATTTCATGGCCACTTGTCAGATTAAGCAAGCACATTTATGACATCACATCAGACATTTTCTCGACTAAATGATGAATCGATTCATCTGAAAACTGATCATAAGATGAATCGACTATGAAAATAATCGTTTTTTGGCAGCCCTAGTTGGCTTCACACTGATCCCTTGTTTGACTACAGTCTTAATCCCTAGCTTAGCGATTCAGGGAGGTAGGGGGAGTAGGGGAGTAGCTCCAGTGGGTTTTTTTCGGACCTGGCCGGGGAGTGCATCGGGGACTGATTGGTCCGGTTCTTGTCCTTGCGGATCTCCTGGACCTTCCCTCCGCAGCTGTCCCACTCCACGCTTAGGTCCTCCACCTTCAGGTTCTGGTGGGCCGATGCAGCGTCCAGCTTGAACAGGAAGGCTGCGGGTTCAAAAGATAGTCCCAATGAAATGACAAAGAAAACACACAAAAAACAAAAATGACACATTTATTCAATCGCTCACCCTTTCATCTAGTGGCCCTGTGTCGCTCAACTGGCAGAGGTTTAGGGTTTTGATTTCCTTCATGCAAAAAATGAACAAACTGCCATTTGGCGGCTGATTTGAACAAAAGCATCTTAACCCAGTTCAGAACACTGCAGAGAAGTTGCAACTTCTGCAACTCACTCTCAAGAGTGTGTGAAGCCGCTCTCAAGAGAATACAACTGCAGAGTGATTCTAGACTACATGACCACAACACTGAAACACAGTGCCTTTTTGCAGTATACCAAAAGTTTTAAGAGGAGGAATTAAGGAAATATCGCTGCGTTGGTCATAGTTTTTAACCAGTTGCGAAGAATCATATCATTTAGTCTCTCTCCAGGTGAAATATAGTCCCAGAAGTTCACAACGTTAGTGTAAGCTCTCTGCCGCCGCAACAGCTACACATATGGCTTCATGCCTCTGCTCGTTGCAGTGACCCACTTTCAAAACATTATCTTCGCTGCAAATCTTGATGAAAATCTGATCTGAACAGGGCTGTACAATACCTCGAGTATACTGTGCACCATCTTCAAATGATTTTGGTCCAGCTAGTAGCTAGACCAAGCTAGAATGCTAGAATGTGTGCCAGCTTCCTCAGTACATTGGCCAAACCATCCATTAGATGGACACACGCATGGCATTTACTTTTAACAAAAGAGGAACCTTCCACCCCAGTGATAGTCTGCTCTGTGAATGGGGATCAGCGGGCTGTGGTGGAGTGGGTCAGGGTGGGAGTGTGACGGCGTGTGTGTGTACCATGCGTCTCCAGCGTAACGGGTTCAGAGAACTCTCCGGCCACGGCCTTGTTGCACGCCTTCACTCTGAACGTCATGTAGCGCGTGTCGAAGCGTAGTCCTGGCAACAAGGAGACACAAACAAATAAATCAAACCAACAAAGCACAGAGAGGATTTACATAACTCTTAACACACACACACACACACGCCACAGCACAAGGGAAATACCTATGGAAATGAGGTTGAACTCCTAACTTAAGTTGGCTTGATACAGGGAGCAGGATAGTCCAGTGCAGTGGTTGTCAACTGGGCCAGCCTCGGGACCCACATGTGTCATTAGACATTTAGTCACGACCCAAAAATAAAATGTATTTACCAATATTGCAGTAATCAACAATGCCTTCAAGTACTGTTAAAAACATGGAGCAAAAAGCTCCAACAATTGCGGCTAAACTTAATGAAATCGTAAGCCATTAAAACATAAATTAACATTGAAACATTAGTTACTTCATGGGCTTCTTTCTAAAGAATATGGTTTGGCATATGCCCTCGACCCACTTATGGGTCGCAACCCACCAGTTGACAACCACTGGTCTAGGGGTTAGGGTGTTTAACTCCCAGCCGAAAGGGTTCTGGCTTCAAACCCCAAAGTCCCAAAAGTCCCCAAAGAACCAACCGAACCAAAGAAGCAACTGGGGTGCTTTGCTCCGTTAAAAACAAACATGACTATTTATTTTTTGGGGTCGCGCGACAAATATGAAGCGAAATCTGCGCTGCGTGTGTGTGATTTGGGCTTATAGACTAAACACTAGCCGTGGGCACCTGTGAGCGTGTGCTCCATCTCCCGGATGCCCTCCACCACCATCCAGGGGTATTCCTCTCGGATGCGCGGCGGCCCCTCGTGGTTGGTCCGGCGGTGCTCCAGGATGTAGTGGTCTATCTTGCTGTCGGGCTCTTGCAGAGTCCACGCCACACTCACCGTGTTGTCACACACCTGGCACTCCGAGGTCTGGATCTCTGGGGTCGCCGGCACTGTAGGGCAGGGTATGGTAGGGTAGGATGGGAGAGGCTTCTCGTTTTAAACTTTTTGGCCCATGACTCCCATTTTTAGGTCTGAAATTCCTTGCCACCCCCACTTCCTCATCATCACAGCTTTATAAACGGACCTGGGAGGAAGGAGATCCCTCGAAGCATCTCTCGCTCCTGGCTGAAGTCCACCATCATGTGACTCATGTTGTCACTCGCTTTAGCCTTTAGCGACAGGCGGAAGGCCGGGGCCATTGTGACGCTACGAACAA
Source organism: Merluccius polli (assembly GCA_030340625.1). Taxonomy (NCBI): domain Eukaryota; kingdom Metazoa; phylum Chordata; class Actinopteri; order Gadiformes; family Merlucciidae; genus Merluccius; species Merluccius polli. The sequence continues at coordinate 77,803 of JAOPHQ010000330.1, read as the reverse complement.
AAGAGACACACAGACGTACGCACGCATAAACACACACGCAGACCGCAGACCACGCACCACGAGAAGGAGAGATAGCAGAAGAAGCGCGCCCCTGTATTCAACTGAAAAACAGTGACTGTCACGCAACACACCGCTACAACATTCACTGCTAAATCTAAAACTATTTGCTACTTAAAAGTGGCGGACAACAGAAAAAAAAATATGTATCACAGATGGATGTATCCACTGGGGCGTGGTCTGCGTCCCCGTTGCCCCACCTCGCTGTTTTGTGTCGTTTGTACTTCCTCAAAGTCCGAAACAGCTTCATTTAGCTGCATCGTAGCAGTAATGTGGGGTAATTGGTTACGTAAGTGTGCGTGAACTTGACCACGTAGCGAGGAAGCTAAACCCTCCACCCACTGAATGGGCTCGATGTACATAGAAGGTTTAATCGATAGACTGAAATGACGTGAGATTGCAAGATTGACGTTTATGGTGCTTGATACACACCTTGATAACCCTCAATAACGTCATTAGAAGTCAATACCGGATTTCTGTTGTCCGTCACTTTAACACAACAAAGGAATAGTCTAATAAGGCCATTGCTACTCAACACATGACACTGACCACCATTTCAAACCGGGTGTGACCAGAGAGCGAATAGCATTCACCAAAGGAAAGAGGGGTTGACACACAATGGAGTAAGCTACTCGGGACGGTGGAGAATAAATTAAACAACAAAGGACAAAAAAAATAATAATCCCAAGGTATCCTAGTGATAGTGTCGTCCCAAATGCAATCGACTATGTGGTGTTTGCTGCAGGACAACATTTGGGAAGGCATGCAATGCTAGGCTATCATGAGATGGCTGGGGGGGGTGGGGGGGTTAGAGGAGGCTAGAAGAAGAGGGTGGGGGGGGGGGGGGGGGGGGTTGACTGGAGTACTATACCTATCCTTAATGTCTTTGGCCGCCTGGAGAGAGGAAGCGGTGGAGGAAAGGAAAGGAGGAGAGAAGAGATATGGAACGGAGAGATAACTGAGTTGGGAGCCCATGGGTTTGTGATTCAACACTTCAAAAACACACAGAGCCACAGGAGTTGTGGGTTAAAACAACAGTGTCAGTAATGGGACAACACAACAACAACAACAACAACAACAACACTAATAAGAGCACTTCAATTATTCAAACATATGGAGACTGTGAAAACCTTCATCCCCCAATACACATTTAAAATGTAAAAGACTTCTGGGGGCAACATTGTACCTGCATGAAGCCATCCGTCTCCGAGGAGCACAGAGTCTGATTGGCTAGTTCCAGCAGCTCCTCCGAGCTCTCCAGGGCCTTGGAGCAGGCGCTCAGCTGACTCTGGGGGGGGGGGGGGGGGTGGGGGGGAGAGAGCGAGAGAGAGAGAGAGAGCGACAGAGACAGACAGAGAGAGACAGAGAGAATCACGAGGATGAGCACAAATCAGAAAAAAAGAGGACCAGCTGGAGCGTCTCTACTGTTGACGCTCATTATAATGGAACCATTATGTCCTCTGTGTGACAGCTGCACAGAAACGCAATCATTTGAGAGTCAGGCCCGGTCCTGAGGGTCCTGAAATGGTAAATGGACCGCATTTATAGCGCGCTTTTCAGACCTGTGACTACTCAAAGCGCTTTACAGTTATTGCCTCACATTTACCCACTAATACACACATTCCTACACTGACGGCGGTGTCAACCATGCGAGGCGTCAGCCAGCGCGTGGAGAGCAGTTAGGGTGAGGTGTCTTGCTCAAGGACACCTCGACACTTGGCTGGGAGGAGCCGGGGGTTCGAACCAGCAACCTTGCGGTAGCCAGACGGCTTGCTCTACCTCCTGAGCCACCTGAGCCGTCAGTAAACAACAGTAAAACACACAGTTAGACGAGAGACCTGCTGTCCATCTCTGTCGCTGCTGTGATGTTGAACTTGTATGTCTTGCTTGGAAGGGATTGTTCTTTTAAAACTTCAAATGATAGAGGAGGTACAAAACTGAGGACAAATTCAAATGTTTTGGTTTGTTTTTTTTAAGAAATGGGGTTGAAGGTAAGAGCTCAACACATGCACATACCATACTTTTTATGTACAAGTGCTAAATACAACGTTTATAAGAGAAAGTGTCCAAAGCTATGCGGGAAGGTCGGGGTGTTTGTTTTTCAACTTGAATGAATGAATCCACTTCCTCTTTGTGTAAAAACTTAAAAGGTATTTTGTGGAAGAGGAGCCCGGTGACACTGAACAAAGAATACGCTTCACCCAAGGAACAGCTAATGTGACACGCTCACTTTTAATGCTCACTGACACACACACACACACACACACACACACACACACGACTATAACTACTACACTACTATCTTACTCACACACAGCAATTTCAGTAGCTTGTAGGATGCCAACACTAATACTCAGAGACTTAGAGAAAATATGTATCTAGGCTAATGTAAAAGGTTAAAGAGCAGTTATGCACATAACTACGTGTATTCCTATGTGTAAACACCATACAGTGAAATGTAGGTGAGCCGGGTTACACGCAGCTCGTACGTGTAAACGCCATAGAGTAAGGTGAGCCGGGTTACCTGCAGCTCGTATGTGCGGCTGGCGCGCTCCTGTTTGATGCGTGTCAACATTCCCTCCTTCAGTTGCTCCAGGACGGCGTGGAGCGAGCTAAACTCAGCCACCAGGTCCCCTTGGACGCGATCGGAGTTGGCCTGGTGTCAAAACACAAACGCAGTGGGACACGCAAGCGAGTCTGGTGACAACAATGCGCAATTCAAAAGTCGTCCTTCACAATGGCTGGGTTTGCATGCGCCCGTTCCCGGCATGACGAAGCGGAGGGGTGGGGGGGTGTGGGGGGGGATGGGGGGTCGTAAGGTAAGAGATGTATGTACCTCCAAGTTATCCAGACTCTGTTTGAGGCTGCAAATGAAGTTGGTGATCTCCTCATTTTTCAACGTCAGCGTGGTGGTGATCTTACGAAGAGATTCCTGGAACACACACACACACAGAGACACACATCCACACACACACACACACACACACACACACACATCCACACACAGAGAGACACACACACACACACACACACACATTATTTCCATCTCAATGCCTTTTAATCTGCCTTGGAGGCCAGTCGTGACCCATGACTACTTTCTCTGGGAAGAGCTGCATGTCCAGCTAGTCCAGCCCAGGGTATCCATATCAGCCCTCTCAGGAGGAAACAGGGAAAGGCGAGGAGAGGATGCGCATTCATAATTTAATAACGCGCCTCCGCCAAAACCGTGGAGACCTGACTGCTGGCTTTAGACGTTTTTCGGTGTGAAACACAAGCTCAAGGGTTGATTCCACCCCCCCCCCCCCAAAAAAAAAAAAACTAAAACGTCGAGGCCTAATTACACAACAGCGGAAGACAAACCGTTCATATTATAATCATAAAGGCGTAATGCTCCCTGATGCAGAAGAGGGTGCAGCAGGGGCCATGGCGGTGCAGCCCGCCTATGGTTAAACCCCTGATTAAATATGAGACACGTTGGGACACGTAAGGCTTTACATGGGAAGCTGTATTACCATAGGGGATCAATGATGGGTGTGTGTGTGTGTGTGTGATTATCTCTCTCCCACTGGTCACACACACACACAGACTGGACGCCAGCTAAAATGGCAGGTTTATCCGTTGTCCACCTAGAGGTGTCGCGGTGGGATGGTTCAATTCCCCCCCACACACACGATCAGCCCCTTATTCTAGCAACACACACACACACACACACACACACGGAAGTGGGGGGGGGGGGGGGGGGGGGGGGGGGAAACAAGTATGCGCGAACAAGACGGGGAAAGTCTCACGTTTCAACAACCAGCCGCACTGCCCTCCTTTTCTTTGTATAGCTACGCCCAACAGACACGGACAACAGACGCCGAAACACCTGCCCCCCAACCCGAGTCCGGGTCCGGGTCCACAGTCCTCCTACCTTATGGTCCCCCATCTCGCCGGTCCAGTTCGGTAGGAACAACGACAGTCAAGCCACCTTTCCCCCAACGTCCCCCTAGTTTAGCTGTATTTGCGCCACTCCGCTGGTACTGATGCTGCTGCTAGAAAGTGCATCGCATCCTCTCCCCTCTGCGTTCTGCGCATGCGCGCGCGCGAAGTGCATCTTGGGGATTGATGTTTTTTTTCTCTTCTCCTCTCAACGCGAGCAGCAGGATAATGAATGGGGTCGTAAATGTATAATTGCTGATGTCTTTACTTGTGATTACTGTTTCCTTTGGACCGCAGACAACCACTGTTTTCACACGCCCTGCGTGTGTGTTCGGGTGCCCATGAGCAAATTAGTCATTATCCCAATGAGTATAATATATATATATATATATATATATATATATATACACTCACCGGCCACTTTATTAGGTACACCTGTCCAACTGCTCGTTAACGCAAATTTCTAATCAGCCAATCACATGGCAGCAACTCAATGCATTTAGGCATGTAGACATGGTCAGGACGATCTGCTGCAGTTCAAACCGAGCATCAGAATGGGGAAGAAAGGTGATTTAAGTGACTTTGAACGTGGCATGGTTGTTGGTGCCAGACGGGCTGGTCTGAGTATTTCAGAGACTGCTGATCTACTGGGATTTTCACGCACAACCATCTCTAGGGTTTACAGAGAATGGTCCGAAAAAGAGAAAATATCCAGTGAGCGGCAGTTCTGTGGGCACAAATGCCTTGTTGATGCTAGAGGTCAGAGGAGAATGGCCAGACTGGTTCGAGCTGATAGAAAGGCAACTATACACTCACCGGCCTCAAGGTTCGACGTGTTGTGCGTTCAGAGATGCTCTTCTGCATACCTCTGTTGTAACGAGTGGACAGGTGTACCTAATAAAGTGGCCGGTGAGTGTATATATATATACAGTATATATATATATATATATATTTATTTTTTTTTTACATTTATTTATTTATATATATAGGTATATTTATATATAGGCTACTAATTGTATACCCAATAGCAACTTGTGTATCGCCACACTGTTTATTATTGTAATATTGTAAGCATGTTTATGTATGTTATGTATTATTTATGTTTAAAACTGTTTCCATGGCATTCTCAGAGCAGGTTTTTTTTTTTTTAAATTTTTTTACAGTTTTTAATTGTTTGTTTTTTTCGCGGTCTGTCACAGGAAACAATGGCTGCATTTGTCATTTCTCATTTGGCACCTTTACACCACACACACACACACACACACACACACACACGAGACTCAGTTCTGGTCAAAGCCACTGCGTGATGTTGCACCTCTTCTGTAGCTGATCTTGTAGCTGACTGCGCTGTATTTTCCTATCGCTCACTCGTTTCCATTCAAACGGCCCTCTCGCGACCGCAGTGTTACATGGTCGATTTAAGATCACACTCCACCTTTAAAAACTGTCTCATAACTGGTACGTGACTTGTGTAGCCTGTCACCTGGACGACAGTCTGTCCAGGTGTTTCACTGAGCCGCACAACAGCAGCGGGACAGCGTCGCGCATGCGCTTTAGTAAAGCGCGCGTGCTGACTTATACTTAAACCTGTAATAACAATAGGAACTATTGTTGAGATGCTGTTGCGACACGGACCTAAGTTGTCGTGGCACCTAGAGTGAACAGGCGTATGTATTGTGAAGTGAAAGTGCAAAATGCATTCTCAAACATGTGTCACCCATCATCAACAACATGGTGTTTGGTTATGCATCACCGTTGGTCGCTTTGGGTCTCATTTTTTGGTGTTTGCATGGGTTAAACACACACACGCAATGCTTTGTTTCGTTTCTTCTTCATGGTTAACTCCACACACACACACACGCGCGCGCGCAAACACACCCACACACACGCAATGCTGTTTCGTTTCTTTTTCATGCTTAACTTCACACACCCACTCACCCTCTGTCAAAAGGGTGAGGGCTGTCAATGCTCCAGCACACAGGAAGCACTGAGAGACAGCGCTTACATTGGCATTACATTGACACATGTACACACATGATGTTGATGACAAGAAGCTAACACCCTGAGAAGAACAGCATGAACATCTGGGGGATGCTCCTTATTCCAGTCTCACTGGCAGGTAGGAGTTTGAAACATTATATTCAGTATTATGTTTATTTAAAATGTTTTTATATATATAGGGATGATTTGTTGATGTGTTAATTGTTTTGTTTTGTGTGGACATTTCTCTCTCTCTCTCTCTCTCTCTCTCTCTCTCTCTCTCTCTCTCTCTCTCTCTCTCTCTCTCTCTCTCTCTCTCTCTCTCTCTACTTCCCAGTGACAGCCATGTCCTTTGACTGTGCATCACATATCCCGGATGGACGACTGATCACGGTTCCTCTTGGTTCCTCTCTGACTCTGAACTGCAGTTGTACATGTGAGGGTCATCCAGTACGGGTGACCTGGTATTTCATTGCCAATATATCAGAAGAAGTAGAAGTCTGCACAGTCAACAATGAACTACCTATGAAGAATATGTGGTGCAATTACATACTAAAAAATGTACAACTCAAGGACAGTGGATGTTACTATTGCAAAGTCACAGTGGATATTCCTTCGTTAAGGCACATATTTTGCAATGGAACAAAAGTCGTCGGTAAGTGGTAACTTAAAAGTACATATAGGTCTACAATTAAATTAATGAATTATGTGTGTGTGTGTGTGTGTTGGGGGAGGGCGGGGGGGGGGTGTTGTGTGTGTGTGTGTGTGATATATTTAATTGTGTCCAAACAAGAGCAATACAATAAAAATGTTTCTCATAACAGAAGTTACTGACAAGGAAGACACACCATACCCTGTGTGTGTGGTGTGTGTGTGTGTGTGTGTGTGTGTGTGTGTGTGTGTGTGTGTGTGTGTGTGTGTGTGTGTGTGTGTGTGTGTGTGTGTGTGTGTGTGTGTGTGTGTGTGTGTGTGTGTGTGTGTGAGTGTGTGTGCGTGGGATATATGTAATTGTGTAAGCTAGCAAGCAATAAGTGTTAAATGATCATTTCCCCTCAATCACAGAAGGGATCAACATGGAAGACACGCCAAAAGATTTAGTGACTGCTGCAAACCCAGGTGTACATGTGTTTGGTGTGTGTGTGGGGAGGGGGGGTAGTGGATATATTTCATTGTGCCTGAACAAGAACTATACACTAAAAATGTTTCCCTCCAACAGTTACCAGCAACAAAAAAGACTTACCAAAAGGTATAGTGACTGCAAACCCAGGACGATGTGTGTGTGTGTGTGTGTGTGTGTGTGTGTGTGTGTGTGTGTGTGTGTGTGTGTGTGTGTGTGTGTGTGTGTGTGTGTGTGTGTGTGTGTGTGTGTGTGTGTGTGTGTGTGTGTGTGTGTGTGTGTGTGTGTGTCTGCAACTTTCAGCATGCTGTGTCTGGACCTAAATTGAGTCTCACATTCCTGCGTTTGTTTGCACTGACAATACTGCGTATCTAAATTCAGTTTAATCATCTTTGCAATTACTTGCAGAAGTAATTGCAGTTTTTGCCTCTAAAAGTTATTCTCCGAAAGTGATGCTTTCTTATAGCCTAAATTCAGGAATAACAAAATGGTATTGGTTTTTGTTCAGTTCCTAAAAAGAACACATGCTTTTATATTGCAACTGTCACCAACCCAGTCTCACGTCAAAACGTGTAATGCTGTCACTTAAAAATGTATAAATAAATACAAATATAATGTAAAAAAATAAACCCAGATATATATAGTTAATTAATGTATATATTTTCTGCTCCACAGTACCTGACTCTTTTGGTATTAATGATGTGCTTCAGAGCAAGATATTCCTCATCACTTCTGGAACTACTGGGTTCATCCTTATTGTGATAATAGTGGTGATCTGTGTTGTACAGAGAAGAAGGCGAAGGCAAAACGGTATCTGTCATCCTTTTAATTTTACTAGCTTATTTAATAGGGACTGTGCACAACACAATCCAATTGAATCAACTTTAGTACTAGGTACTACTTTACTACTTTTGTGCTACTACTTTTCAGGATGCTTAAGTGTACAATGCTGTATGTAAATAAAAAAATACAGACAATCAACCGAAAACTGTAGATATCACAACCCCAACGTATTATCAAAATACTTTGTGACAATACTTCAGTAAATAATTCAAACAACAGCAAAGGAAATGAACATGTTTAACTGGTAGAAAAATATTATATATTTGTAATATATGTTGTCTTCATAAAAGATAATTCATTACTTAGTGGATTCATTCATTCAGAAACCACTAGATTTATAATGGCAACTAGGCCTATATAAAAGTATTTTAAAAGTAAACTTAGAAGATTAATAGATAGGCCGGCCTAACCGACTTATGATATGCCAAATGCAACAACCTAAGATTCTCCAAGATATGCTTGCCAGTGCAAATGCTCAAGTATTTAGAACTCATGCTAGAGACAAGAGACAGAAAAGCACACACCGCAAAGCAAATGCATATAGGCCCCCTGTCCACTACTTGTAGTCACACAAAGATGTACATATTCCACTAGAGACATGGTGACCAGTGAGCAACTCACTGTGTAACATCAGCACAATTTAGGGGGTGACAGGGGGGACATGTCCCCTCCCTATTTTGAAATGATACATTTGTCCAGATGTTACTCTTTTACCAGTGTTAAAGCCAGTCTCCCTGTCTACCTTACCTCTCTACCTGTCTACCTTACCTCTCTACCTGTCTACCTTACCTCTCTCCCTGTCTACCTTAGCTCTCTAACTGTCTACCTTACTGTCTACACGCAGTCTGCAATTCTGAATGCAAGTGGAAGTGAAAACATGACATGTTTAGCTTGTTAGCCCCTTGTCATATACGTTCATATGTGTTCTCATTCCGAATTGCGGACTGCGCATGTGTAACGCTATATGATCACGTTAAATCACACCCTTGAACGTACGCTCATGCGATTGGCTGAAAATAAAGGAGACGTTCAATTGGCTACAGATAATTCCCCTGTTGGAAAAATGCATTTGTGAATCAAGCCGCGGCAGGGGAGTCTCAAAACGCCCACACGCAAATGCAGTGAAGTTCATAAATGACAAGCAGTTTGTAAATGCAGGTGCAACAGTTTGTATATAAAGTGGTGCAGGAATGACTCATAAAACCCGGAAATCTGTTAGCATTTTGGCACTTCCGGTTCTCTCGTCTCGAAGTCAACGGGTTTTTTGAATGGGTTTTTGGTTCGATGCCTGAAATAAGGTATGTGGTTAACACAAGCTTAAGAGATGGCTACGTTTTGGTCTACGACATAAAATACATCAGTAAATATCCCACTTGTGAATTTTGAAGCTTTTACGTGTCTTAAAAAACTTCTGGCGATTGCATTTATGCTTCAAAAATCATAACAGTAGTGTTCATTGGTGAAGATTATCTTGCTTAACAAAACGTGTGAGTATCATAGACTTTTGTTTGCCACATGTTCTGCATTAATCCAATGGAAAAACCCCATTGGCTTTTTGTCGAGGGAACCCAGGGCGACGCTAACTTCCGGGTTGGCCTACAAAAATACGTCATCCCTGCACCACCACGGAGCCCTGGAGGTGACATCATGGACGATTTACGCGCTTTACTAAAGCGCATGCGCGGTTTAAATAAGTCGCACAGGCGCTTTACTAAATCGCACGCACGCTTTAAGTAGGTCGCACGCACGGTTTAAGTAAGTCGCACGTCCCAACCCTAACCCTAACCCTAACCGCTTTACTAAACCGCATGCGCGACGCTGTCCCGCTGCTGCCTGATGGCTCAGTTGTGCCCACAGACTGGGCCTGTACTGTATTTGTGAGGTGAATGAATAGTTAGCTACCCTTAAAAACTGTTTCATAACTGGTACATGACTTGTGTAGCCTTTTGTCACCTGGCCAGGGGTTTCACTGAGCCGCACAACTGAGCCGTCAGTCAGCAGCGGGACAGCGCCGCGCATGCGCTTTAGTAAAGCGCACGTGCGACTTATTTAAACTGTGCGTGCAACCTACTTAAAGCGCGCGTACGCTTAAAGCATGTGTGCGACTTAAACCTGTAACAATAGGAACTATTGTTGAGATGTTGTTGCAACACGGGCCTAAGTTTTTGTGGCACCTACAGTGCGTTTGTATTGTGATTGTGAACACGTGCCGAAGTAAAATAAAACTAGCTTCCCAGTTGGGTAGAACAATAAATTCTGCAGTCATTGTGTGTGTAAAGGGAACAGAATTTAACAAAACCATACATGCGACTTACTTAAACCGTGCGCGCGCTTAAAAAAAAAGAATAATCTATGTCATCTCCAGGGCTCCGTAGTATATAAATGTAACAACATCCAAATATGTTTTTGATGAAAATTGCAAATACTTTTAGATACATATATTTGTGGATTTCTACTACATTTATTTAAAACAAAAAATATTTTTGTGTGCATTGAAAACTATTTTTGTGGAGAGTCATTTATATATAATATATATTTGTGAATCCTTCTGTGTGTGCATTCATTGGGACCCATGCAGCGAAGCTGCAGGGAACCCATAGTGTTTCTACCTTTTCTTACTTTCTTCTGCCATGGGAGTCTATGGCAGCCCATAGAATCGTATGGTCAGGGCCGGCGCTAGGCACAGGCGACATAGGCGGTCGCCTAGGGCGCCATGCACTGGAGGGGCGCCGCGAGGCACAATTGGGCGCCCGTAGGTCGTAGGTCCGACGCCCCCCCGTTGTCAATCATGCACTAGCACACCCCCCCCCCCCCCCCCCCCCCCCCCCCCCCGGTTGACAATCACGCACTAGCCCCCCCCCCCCCCCCCTCCCCCGGTCGACAATCTCGCCTAGGGCGCGAACTTACCTAGCGCCGGCCCTGCGTATGGTAAAAAGTTGTGAAATTTGGCACATTGATTAAGGACAGTTGCATGTTTAATTTCACCAAGTTACATGTCGGCACTAAACACGCTCTAGCGCCACCAACGGGTCAAAATTTCAGGTACATTTGTGCACATAACTTTTGACTCGACGGATTTTCAAAAACAAGGTATCGTTGGATTCCTTGGATCATGCCGACTTCAACGCATTATATGACGTCATCAGGGGTTAAATTGGGATTTCTTATGTGGGGGGGCTCTATCTAGGGGGGTCCGGGGCAGGGCCGTGCAGGGGCTCAAAATCAAAAATGGGAGAATTTCTATTGCGCGATTGTTGAGGGGGGGGGGGGGTGCTACCGGAGGATTTCTGTTGCGCGATTGCAGGCAGGCTTGGGCTATGTGCCGGGCATAGGCGTCGATTACGGGGGGGACGGGGGGGACATGTCCCCACCACTATTTATAATTTGAATTTTGTCCCCACCACTTTTAAAAATGTGCAACCCAATTGCGACCGAAAAAATCCCCACATTCTCAACCGCAGCCCGTTCTCATCCCAACTACAGCGTCCGCTCGCAGAGCAGAGTCTACAGCGTCCATTCACTCCAATAATAACCCGGTCACGGTGATAGATTACGCTAACCCTAACCATAACCATAACCCTTTTTGGAGTGAATTGTTTCACAGTAGACTGCGGACGCTGTAGACTCTGCTCTGCGAGCGGACGCTGTAGACTCTGCTCGTCTCTTACCCCGCTTGCCCACTGCATGCGTTCGTCAACGCATCCCATTGACTTTGAATGGGGCTGAGCCGCAATGCATTGTGGCTCCTTCAGTCAAGTCGGCTCCGTCCGTTGCGTTGAGAAGTTGAGAACATTTTATCTTTTCAGGCCGGGATGGATCCGTCAGCCAATCAGATCGACGCACCCATCCGTCAGACATGCCTCCCGTCTTCCGTTGACGGTTGAATGCAGTGGATAACAGGCGTTACCAACGCGAACGGGTTTATGAGAACCCCCAGATCGTTTCACACAGACGCGGGAGGGTACCTTTGGCGTCAGTATCAGACGTCTAGGGGCGTGACAAATCGTCGGTATATTACGAGTTGGGATGAGAACGGGTTGTCTGCCGAAACCGTCAAGTCTAAATCATGCGATAGGCGCGCACGATGACATCCTCACAGCATGCACACGGGCTGTGTGTGGACTCGGGTCTGCGGCTGAGTCCGCGGCCGGGTCCGCGGGTCCGGTGCTGGGTCCGCGGCTGGCGGGTCCGGTGCTCCCGTTGACAATCGCGCCGAATGTAGAGCATATTGTAATGCAGCGTTGAATGGATGAATAGCTTACATAAGGGTCCCCAGCACTTTTCAAACCACACTCAAGCTTATGGTTACTGTCCCCACCACTTCTAAAACCAAACTGACGCCACTGGTGCCGGGGCTCAGCTATGTGCTGAGCCCCTATGCCCTAGCCCCGGCCCAATTTAACCACTGGACGTCATAATGCGTCATAATAGATTTTCCGCCATCTTTGATTTTGTCGAAAGTGAAAAAAAAGTTTCAGCGGTCGCAATTTTTCAATGATTCTCATGAAAATCAACACACACTATCTTCAGACCAATCCGCACAAAAGTTAGCTGATGGATTTTTCAATTTCGACTTTGTGCGCCCGCTACAGCCAATCGAAATAAGCGGCGAAGGCGCCGATTTCGATGTGAGCTCATATCTCGGGAACACTTTGACGTATCGAAATAAAATTTGATGGCATGCTTCGAGGCTCTATCCCAAGTGCAGGAAAAAAATCTGGTGTCATTTGGTCCCTAGGGGGCGCTGTAATTAGCAAAACATTGTTTTTGCTCATAACTCTTGATGTGTTTTTACTGGAAATGAAATTGTGATATCTGCAGATACTGTGGGTTGCCCCATTAATAGTTTATGCCAACTTTTCACGTTAGCCAATCGCCATTGGCGGCAACGCCGCCAAACAGGAAGTTTGCTCGTATCTCGGCGACGCTTTGACTTCTGAAGACAAAACTTGGTCACATGCATCGAGACTCCCTCCGAAGTGGGCAAAACAAATTTGGTGTCATTTGTCCACTAGGGGGCGCTGTAAATAACAAAATTGCATTTTTGCTCATTTCTCTTGACGTGTTTGGATTTGACACTAAATGTTCATGTCTGCTGATACTGTGGAATGTCCCCTTTCAGGATCTTGCAAAACTTTTCACGTCATCGTAAGAATTCGGCCGCCATATTGGACTTTAGCGAAAGCAAAACAACATTTTCAGCGGTCGCAAATTTTGTCTGATTCTCATGACAATCGGCACAGACCATCTTCAGACCGATCCGCACAATAGTTACTTAGTGGCGTTTTCGATTTCGACTTTGTGCGCCCGCTACAGCCGATCGAAATCAGCGGCGAAGGCGCCGATGTGGGCTTATATCTTGGGAACGGTTTGACGTATCTATTATTCCATTGATCGCCCGATTGGCATGGGTCCCTCATTGCTGCTTGCAGCTATATTTTCATTAGAGTCTGCTCTTCCATACACCTTGCACACTAAATGTAGTTTGTGAAGAACAAAACAATGTGTGATTTGTTTCAAATAATCAAAATATTTTTTTCGGCTTTGTTTAGATATGAGGTGTCCCATTTATAGTAACACCCATCCACTACCATCGGCAAGAAGAAAGCAGTCTGGGAAAACTGGCACTCAGGTGGCAGCAGGGGCCCCCCCGAAGAAGTGTTTCAGTGGAAACCTTGCCGCGCCCGGACACCCCAGCAAGCAGACGACAAGGAAAAGCAGCCTGAGGTGTCCCATTTATACTAACACCCGTCCAGTACCATTGGCAAGAAGAAAGCAGTCTGGCAAACCCGGCACTCAGGTGGCAGCAGGGGCCCACCTGAAGACGGCTTCCTGTGGAAACCTCGCCGTGCCCGGACACCCCAGCAAGGAGACGACAAGGAAAAGCAGCCCAAATATATAGACCATTCTTCACTCACCTCGTGGACACAGTGTATTTATGAACTGAAATGTATGTTATATATAGGACCAAATGTTGTTGTTTGCATTGGCTTCAGATTTACAATATTTGGTTATTTTTGGTGCAATTCAATTGTATAATGGTTGTTACTTAATTTGGCTGTATGTAGTTCAAATAGGCCGATGTTTTCTATGCTGCACTTGTTCAATGTTATGTTCACTTCGTTTTTCTTTTACCACCAGAGGGCATTGGCCTGCGCTACATATTTTCTTTGAATATGCCATATGTCTATAGTGTATGCCTAATTTGTCAAAAACTTTAAAGTAATGCTTGGGAATGGAGAATGTGCATTGATTGCACTCTTTTGAGTGTGTCCGTGTCCTAGATATATAAATATAAAACAATCTATATAATAAATGGAAACTATTTTTGAAAAAGCCTAACCCTACGTATTTCAATATACAAGGCTGATAGTTAGCTATATATATATATATATATATATATATATATATATATTATATTATATAACCCTACAAATTTAAATATAATGCTGATAGTTGAGCAGCTGTCAACCGTTTAGGTCTGCTGTGGCCTCCACCGCTCTCCTTTTACATTTCAATAGGATGCTTGAATATGTAGGTTATTAGCAATGGATTACACAAATATGCAGCATGAATTGGACATGGACATGGAAATGCAGATATATTTAATTATAATAATTATAATGTATTATTATTACACACACACACACACACCAGGATCTGGCTGGAACTCTGGTGTCTTGTTTGCATGGGTTGAAAACACACACACACACAATGCTCTGTACCATAAGCACTGTTCATGACAGGCCGATAGAAAAGAATAGGCCCAAAAAATGAAGCCATGTCACAATTTTAGAGCCGTCATTGTGAGACTACCACGTTTCCAAAGTTTACCAAGCCATGTACTAACACCGAATGCATAACGCGAGTCCTTATACACCTTGAGGCTTTAAAAGATGACATGCCCTAGTTAAGGCCACCACTTCCGCTGCCTGACAGCTTCCCGTCACTTTATGATCAAGAGAGTCAGCGCTCAGTGACTTGGCCAAGTAATCGTGACTGTGCCTGCCTTAGGTCATCTCAGGGTTTCTTACCCGTTTGGGATCTTTCCCCGTCATAGGCTAACCAACCTATCCATACTGGCCTGTTGCAGGATGCCGTGTATGGGGATGAATCCCGTCTGATTCCTATGTTCAGCCCATGGGATAGGTGTGTGTGGAGGAATAGAGACAGACATCTGTGACAGGTACCCATGCAGTCATGTGTGGGCTTCATGGACACATCACACGTGACATCACACCACATCTACCTTGACTCTGTAGATGTGACGCGGTGGTGGACGAAGCTAACAAATAGAGGTGTTCAGCACAGCACTAACTGATGTTAATGAACAATCTAGCTTAAGATATCCCTTCCCAACAAATTACTGATTTTCTTTTCAATGATTACTTACCATATTATTATTATTATTATTTTATTTCTCAAAAGGATGTTAACAACAAACAATGTGAACTTCGTTGTTACTGAATAAAGTTTACCTTTTCATTCAGAGATAAATAGTCATGAAATCAGAATCAAGTGGCATGAAACATGCACTTGGGTTTATACTTTATGATGATACAATAGTCAGTATTGTTCTAAAATGTATAAATAATGGCAGACATGCAAATTCAAATGTTTATACTGGTTGACAAAGAAGTCAATTTAAAGTACTGTGAAATAATTAAAAAAGAATTCAACTGGAAATTGAAAAGTTAGTAAAGTAATGTCTTTTGTTAGACCTCATGCAGTCACAGCAGTGAAATAGCATGTACTGTGTTAGCATTAGCTCATTAGCACAAGCTGTAGAGCTATTTGTAAGTTAGCCACTAGGGGTAGACTATGCCTTTCTTTTCCATAACCAAACCCACACACACAGCACTTCCTGCACACGTCCCTGCACCTGTGCAGGAAGTTTCCTGCACACTCTGTGCAGGAAACTCCTTTGACTACAACATGCATTGCAAGTTTCTAGCAATTGGGGAGCTGTTGTCTCCACCTGCTTGAACTCCATTCTCATCACAGACGCTTTTGTTGACATGTACAGAGAAAATTTGTCTGACCAAAGCAATTTAAAAAAATAAGCAAACCAATTCACCAAAACACATGGATATATTAAAAAGAAAGCAAGATATGGTGTTGGCTGCCGTGAGTAATGTAACCACCAGTGAGGAGGACATTGTTTCTGATTTATTGTCTCTGCCGTTTTCTAGGTTCACTTTTAGTAATGTGTGATGATGCAGTTATTTGTTAGGAGGATTCGCATTTTGCTTAAGATGTAGCTGTGTTTAGTTTTGGTGATAACTCTCACTATCTCCATGCTGTTTGCTTGTTGCATTGCTAAGGCTGGACTAGACCACAGAAGGAAAAACACAGGTGTAGCTCATCACGTTATGGGGGCTTTCCATTTAGGTACGGCAGTGCACCAGTACAGACACAACTAGTCCAGTCAATATACATTGACCATGCTGGTGCTGCGATGGACATAAAACCAACCTAATGTTAAAACGACAGGAACAGGAAGTGACTTTACCCTGCTACTCACCACCTGTGAAAAGGGTCCAATACTATAGAGAGGACACAGTAAGCTAAGCTGGTGGTTTGCTTTTCTCCCGACGGGAAGGGGGGGGGTCAGAGGGCCAAAGTTTAAGAGTCAAGGTTCGCTACTGACAAAAAGGAACCCAATGGTGGGCTTGTTACTAATGGTACACACGCAACACTTCGGCTGCATCAGGTTTGCTGTACATTGCAATAACTACCGCACCTCTGCAGGGTCCTTTAGGGCGAGTCTCACTTCCTCAGTTTGGTGAGGAGCAGAATTTCCCTGAACTCTTGAAAAGACTCCCCAGCGCTGGTTGACCCCTGGACTTCTGTGGATGAGCGGTAGAGGAGATAACTACTGATTTAAATGAAAAGTTTATAAAAAAAATATCAGATAGAAACATATTATGCCTAGATGACTCACTTGTTTAATTGATTTAAACGCTTTCAATGTCATTCAGTAGCAGATATTAGAAATGATCGTGAGTTGGATTTACACATTATCCCCTCAGTCGGATTTACACTTTATCATTTAAAAAAAAGAAGAAAAAAAACCCAGAAAGCTGGGTGATAAAACTAACCGAAAGCTGACATCCTCAGTCTTGTTTAGGCCTACTCTATTTCTCAATATTACTATCGTTTACAATTAACTACAGAGTGCTGAGCCCTGTGGTCAGGGGAACCTCGGCGACTTCAACAGTTGTTCATTGTTCAATGTTGAACATCCCTATTCTAGCATCCTCCTATGATGCTCAGTCGGATTTACACTTTATCCCCTCAGTCAGATTTAAACCGAATTCTGAGTGATAAAACTAACCAAGAGCTAAGTGATAAAACTAACCGAGAGCTGAGTGATAAAACTAACCGAGAGCTGAGATCCTCCTGTGATCCTCCTCTTGAATATTGTTCGTTCAGTATTGTGATTCCTGTGCTCCATACACCGCACAACCCCAGATATCTGGTTTAAGCCCATTTACATCTGGTTTAACCCTATTTACATCAGGTTTAACCCTATTTACAACAGTTACAACAAAATCTAATTTCGGAATACCAGAGCAAGGCAGTCAATTCCCCTGAAGTAGAGGGAATAAGCCGTGAGCTGAGACAGTGGGTACTGTGAGCTGAGACAGTGGGTACTGTGAGCCGAGACAGTGGGTACTCTAAGCTGAGACAGTGGGTACTGTGAGCCGGGACAGTGGGTACTGTGTGTCTTCACAATGTTTCTGGTTTATTCAGGTCGTATATTTAGGACATATTTATACAGTATCAAAATAGGCTTGGACCAGTTGGTCTGTGTGGAATCTGTTGTCTGATTGACACAACAAAGGAGGCCATTTAATGTGAAGCCCAACAACCCTATTGGTTCCTGCTCAACTCCTCAGGAACAGTGGGGGGGGTTAGAGACAGAGGTCTGGCAGGGAGGGGGATAACTTGCTAATCTCAACAACTCAATTGCATCCAGAGTGGACACAACACGGTAGTATATACTTTGAATGGGTCATAGTTCTGAGGCATATGATATTTTAAAGTATACCAATAAATACATTCTTCTTCAAAACCTTACAGGTGTCTGAAGGATAACATAAGGTGGCCGCTCTGCCCTCGCACAGTTAGTCTAAACATGAAGAATTGGTACACAGTGAAGTGGACAGTTACCCTTACGCTAACCCCGGACTGATGTGATCAGAAAGTCATTTGTTGCAGTATTGGTGTCGCAGTGGTGTCGCAGGGTCTGACTGCGACTCTGGTGTCTTGTGTGTTTGCATGGGTTGCAAACACACACACAATGCTTGGTTTTCCTGGAGGTATCGTTGGTTGTTGTCCATTCTGTACCACAAGCACTGTTCATCTCAGTCTCTAACGATACACACCACACACGCATTTTTTTCTCGAAACACCATCACACAGGAAGTCCTCAGAGGCAGCATGATGTCTACCGCATTTGCATTACAACTACATGTTAGCGACAAGAAACTAACACCTTGAAGAGAACAGAATGGAAATTTGGGGGATGCTCCTTATTCCAGTTTTACTGGCAGGTAGGATTTTAAAGCATGATTACAACAACTCTAACTTTAAATACATGAATCTATGTAAATTACTGCAAACTTTAACACATTTTTTTGTATAAGTGTATAGGAGTATTGATGTGTTCATTATTTTTTATCTATCTATCTATCTATCTATCTGTCTGTCTGTCTGTCTGTCTGTCTGTCTGTCTGTCTATCTATCTATCTATCTATCTATCTATCTATCTATCTGTCTGTCTGTCTGTCTGTCTGTCTGTCTGTCTGTCTGTCTGTCTGTCTGTCTGTCTGTCTGTCTGTCTGTCTGTCTGTCTCTCTCTCTCTCTCTCTCTACTTCCCAGTGACAGCCATGTCCTCGAACTGTACACTAAAGATCCATGATGAACCACCAAAACGGATCACGGTTCCTCTTGGTTCCTCTCTGACTCTGAACTGCAGTGTTATATGTGAATGTAGTACATTATGCCTACATATCAGGGTGGCCTGGTATTTCACTGCCAATGGATCAGAAAAAGCAGCCAGTGTCTTCAATAAATCATTTGAGGAAAAGATGTGGTGCAATTACACCCTGACAAATATACAACACAAGGACAGCGGACGGTACCATTGCAGAGTCAGAATGGATGTGCCTACTTTGTCGCAAACATGTAGCAATGGAACAGAAGTTGTCGTCGGTAAGTAGTAACTTAAAAGTACATATATGCCTACAATTAAATTAATGAATTAATTATGTGTGTGGGTGTGTGTGTGTGGGGGGGAGGTGTTGTGTGTGGGATATATTTGATTGTGTCCTAAACAAGAACAATAAAATAAAAAATGTTCTCATAATAGCAGATACTGATGAGGAAGACACACCAACTGCATACCCAGTTTGGTGTGTGTGTGTGTGTGTGTGTGTGTGTGTGTGGGATGTATGTAATTGTGTCCACACAAGAAGTGTGAAATGATTTTTCCCTCAGTCACAACAGGGATCAACATGGATGTCACACCAAAAGATATAGGGACTGCTGCAAACCCAGGTGTGCATTTGTTTGGTGGGTGTGTGTGTGGCGGGGGGGGGGGGGGGGGGGTTATACATTACCTAATACATTCTCAGCTGAAAACTTTCAGCATGCTGTGCATGGACCTAAATTGAATCACACATGTTTGCTTTGACAAAACTGTGTATCTGCATACAGTTTAATCACACAACTGTCACTTAGCACTAATAAAAATAAAGTTTTAATCAAGTTTTTTTTCTCTGTTCCACAGTGGCTGAAGATGTGTTTGATCAGAGGATGTGGTTCCTCATCCTTTCTGCAACCTCTGGGTTCATCCTTATTGTGCTGATAGCGCTGATCTGTGGGGTACAGAGAAAAAGGCAAAGGCAAAGAGGTATCTGTCATTCTTTTAATCTAAGTCAAATTCAAACCTGGTTTGCAAACCTGCAAACCTTCTTGACGGTGACAGTCTCAAAGACAACTCTCTCTCAGGCTGATATTCAAAGGACACAGTCAGATGAACACAGTAGTCTTAGCCCCTCCAACAGTTCAGCACCAACCACTACCCAGTGTGTTCCCGGCCTATAGAACATGCTTGCTTGGGAGTGCAACCCCCACTGCAGTCTTTTGCAAGGATTGTCTGAAGAGGATTCACAAAACTCACTGCACCTTCCTCAAAAGTGGAATGTAATTGGAAAAATAATACACAGATACATACAGACAGCCAGACAGACATACCGACATACATACATACATACATACATACATACATACATACATACATACATACATACATACATACATACATATTTTATATTTTTATCAGTCCATTTTATAAAATACATTTGTGAATCCTTCTGTGTCCATTCATTTCTATTGAGACTGATCTGACCTCTCACACTAAATGTAGTTTCTGAAGAATAAATTCCAAAAAATGTGTGATTTGTTTCAAGTAATGGAAATACTTTTTTTCCGCTTTGTTTTCATTTAGATATGAGGTGTCCCATTTATACTAACACCCGTCCAGTACCATTGGCAAGAAGAAAGCAGTCTGGCAAACCCGGCACTCAGGTGGCAGCAGGGGCCCCCCCTGAAGGCGGCTTCCTGTGGAAACCTCCCCGTGCTCGGACACCCCAGCAAGGAGACGACAAGGAAAAGCAGCCCAACAATATAGACCATTCTTCACTCACCTCATGGACACAGTGTATTTATGAACTGAAATGTATGTTATATATAGGACCAAATGTTGTTGTTTTTTGCATTGGCTTCACATTTACAATATTGGTGATTTTTGGTGCAATTACATTTTATAATGGTCCTTACTTAATTTGGCTGTATGTAGTTCAAATAGGCCGATGTTTTCTATGCTGCACTTGTTCAATGTTATGTTCACTTAGTTTTTCTATTACCACCAGAGGGCATTGGCCTGCGCTACATATTTCCTTTGAATATGCCATATGTCTATAGTGTATGCCTAATTTGTCAAAAACTTTAAAGTAATGCTTGGGAATGGACAATTTGCATTGATTGCACTCTTTTGAGTGTGTCACTGTGCCCTAGATATATAAATATAAATATATATATATATATATAATAAATGGAAACTATTTTTGAAAAAGTTAATTCCAGACATGATGGGAACAGAAAAGATGGGTATAACATATAAAATATATACATATAACCCTACATATTTCAATATACAAGGCTGATAGTTAAGCAGCTATATATAATATATAACCCACATATTTCAATATACAAGGCTGATAGTTGAGCAGGTATATATAATAAACAACCCTACAATAGACAAGGCTGATAGTTAAGCAGCTATAATATACTGTATATAACCCTACATATTTCAATATACAAGGCTGATAGTTGAGCAGCTGCCAACCGTCTAGGTCTACTGTGGCCTCCACTGCTCTCCTTTTACAATCTCTCTGTTCTACAGAACTTGAATATGAAGGCTATTAGCAATGGCTTACCCAAATATGTAGCATGTATTTTAAAACATTGAAATTAATATATGTAATTATAATATTTGTAATGTATTATTATTATTATTATTATTATTATTATTATTATTGGGCCAAGCACAAAGTGCGAGGTACCCTACTGTAATTGTTAGTTTTATTATTATTATTCCGCCAAAAACACCTGCTCAGCCAAAACCGCCCAGTCGCTTTTTATGAAACTTTCCACAATAGTAGAGGGGGACGAAAGATGGCCACATAACAAAATGTACACATTTGGCCCAATGGTGGCGCTATAGCAACCACCTGAAAATGCAAACTTTGACCAAGCATATCAAAATTCTGAACAAGATGACATCATGTGTGTCTATTGGGGCGTGGCATCACAATGGGCATGGCTTGTGACAAAGATGACCACAGTTTCTAGCCCCAATGACCGATTTGAGCGGAGCCAGTTTTGGGACATTTGGGGGAGAAGGTTCTAATTGCTCAAGTAAGATGAAGCTGTTGGACTGAACAATATGGCCGCCAGAGGCCCAAATTGGTCCAATCAGATTTAAGGAGCCAAAAGGTGGGGTTATCTTGGGCACATTTTCATCAACCTTAGTGTACTTAAAGATACATGGGTCAAGATTTATCAGTCCAAATTTCATCCAGATCTGACAATGAGGGGCACTACAGCAATCGATTGAAAATCAAAACCTTGAACTAGTGTAACTCCTGACCACTTTCACTTACGGTCATAAAACTTTGTATGCTTATCCACGGACCGAAGCTGAGGTTATTCCATCGTTATCATCAACCTTCTGAAAACAAAGAGGGTCGTAATGGTCTGCATTAACCTTGGCCCCCTGCATTAGCCTTGGCCCCTGATTAACGCTGCTTGCAGTTTAATTATATATATATATATATATATATATATATATATATATATATATATATATATACACTCTCGGAAACCCATTACCCTAACCCCAGGCTGATCTCTGCAGTATTAGTGTTGCGGTGGTGGAGCAGGATCTGACTGCGACTCTGGTGTCTTGTGTGTTTGCATGGGTTGAAAACACACACATACACACACACACAATGCTTGGTTTTGCTTGGTCTTTGGTTGTTGTCCATTCTGTACCACAAGCATTGTTCATCTCAGTCTCTAACGATAAACACCACCCCCACACGGTTTTTCCTCCTAGATGTCTATCGAAACATCATCACACAGGAAGTCCTCAGAGACAAGGTAGCATGATGTCTACCGCATTTGCATTACAACTACATGTTAGCGACAAGAAACTAACACCTTGAAGAGAACAGAATGGAAATTTGGGGGATGCTCCTTATTCCAGTTTTACTGGCAGGTAGGATTTTAAAGCATGATTACAACAACTCTAACTTTAAATTCATGAATATAAGTACATTACTGCAAACTTTAACACATTTTTTTGTATAAGTGTATAGGAGTATTGATGTGTTCATTATTTTTTCTCTATCTATCTATCTATCTATCTGTCTGTCTGTCTGTCTGTCTGTCTGTCTGTCTATCTATCTATCTATCTATCTATCTATCTATCTATCTATCTATCTATCTATCTATCTATCTATCTATCTGTCTGTTTGTCTGTCTGTCTGTCTCTCTCTCTCTCTCTACTTCCCAGTGACAGCCATGTCTTCGAACTGTACACTAAAGATCCATGATGAACCACCAAAACGGATCACGGTTCCTCTTGGTTCCTCTCTGACTCTGAACTGCAGTGTTATATGTGAATGTAGTACATTATGCCAACTTAAGGTGACCTGGTATTTCACTTCCGCTGGACAAGAAAAAACAGCCAGTGTCTTCAATAAATCCTCTGAGGAAAAAATGTGGCGCAGTTACACACTGACAAATATACAACACAAGGACAGCGGACGGTACCATTGCAGAGTCATAATGGATGTGCCTACTTTGCGGCAAACATCTAGTAATGGAAGAGAAGTTGTCGTCGGTAAGTAGTAACTTAAAAGTACATATATGCCTACAATTAAATTAATGAATTATGTGTGTGTGTGTGTGGGGGGGGGGGATGTGTTGGTGGGTGTGTGTGGGATGTATGTAATTGTGTCCACACAAGAAGTCTGAAATTATAATTTTCCCTCAGTCACAACAGGGATCAACATGGAAGACACACCACAATATGTAGTTACTGCTGCAAACCCAGGTGTGCATTTATTTGGTGTGTGTGTGGGGGGGGGGGGGGCTTATACATTACCTAATACATTCTCAGCTGAAAACATTCGATATGCTGTGCATGGACCTAAATTGAATCACACATGTTTGCACTGACAAAACTGTGTAATCATCGTACTGTTACTTGTAGAACAAAGTACAAATGTTGAAAGTTATGTCTATTTAAATTCGGGGGAAAAAGTTGATGTTTTAATGTTCCTAAAAAGAACACCCAGCCTACTTTTATATTACAACTGTCACTTAGCACTATTGAAAATAACGTTTTAATCAAGTTGTTTTTCTCTGTTCCACAGTGGCTGAAGATGTGTTTGATCAGAGCATGTTGTTCCTCATCCTTTCTGCAACCGCTGTGTTCATCGTTATTGTGCTGATAGTGCTGATCTGTGGTTTACAGAGAAAAAGGCAAAGGCAAAGAGGTATCTGTCATTCTTTTAATCTAAGTCAAATTCAAACCTGGTTTGCAAACCTGCAAACCTTCTTGACGGTGACAGTCTCAAAGACAACTCTCTCTCAGGCTGATATTCAAAGGACACAGTCAGATGAACACAGTAGTCTTAGCCCCTCCAACAGTTCAGCACCAACCACTACCCAGTGTGTTCCCGGCCTATAGAACATGCTTGCTTGGGAGTGCAACCCCCACTGCAGTCTTTTGCAAGGATTGTCTGAAGAGGATTCACAAAACTCACTGCACCTTCCTCAAAAGTGGAATGTAATTGGAAAAATAATACACATATACATACAGACAGCCAGACAGACATACCGACATACATACATACATACATACATACATACATACATACATACATACATACATACATACATACATACATACATACATATTTTATATTTTTATATATAAGTCCTAAAATAATAATAATAATACAAATAATAATAATAATAATAATAATACATTGGATTTATATTGCACCTTTCAGTGACCCAAGGACGCATACAAAAAGAGGGTGAAGAGACAAACGGGGGGGGACGAGGGAGAGACAACAAAAAGCAAGATGATGAAGTGGAATACGGGGGGGAGGGACAGGACAGCAGTTATGGGTAGGGGAGGTCGTAGGCTTGGGAAAAGAGGAAGGTTTTCAGACGGGACTTGAATGTGAAGAGTGAGGGTGAGTCGCGGACAGGTTGGGGGAGAGAGTTCCAGAGTCGGGGTGCTGTGCGGGAGAAGGCTCTGTCGCCGAGGGATCTGAGCTTTGATCTGGGTAATGTGAGGGAGAGAGTGGAGGAGGATCGGAGGGCATGGGTGGGGCGGTGGGGGATGAGGAGGTCAGACAGGTAGGGGGGGGGGGGCAGGTGGTGGAGGGCTTTGAAGGTGAGGAGGAGTGTCTTGAAAATGATGCGCTGTTTGATGGGGAGCCAGTGGAGAGAGTGGAGAATGAGAGTGATGTGTTCATGGGACCGGCTGTGGGTAAGGAGGCGGGCAGCAGATTTCTGGACCAGTTAGAGTCTATGGAGGGAATGAGAGGTAATGCCAGTGAGGAGGGAGTTGCAGTAGTCGAGACGGGAGGAGATGAAGGCGTGAATGAGGGATTCAGCAGCAGGGGGAGAGAGGCAGTGTCTGATTTTGGCGATGCGGTGGAGGTGGAAGTAGGAGGTCTTGACAATGGAGCTGACATGGGGATCAAAGGAGAGGGTGGGGTCCAGGATAA